>JBBPBX010025094.1:21787-39168 GCA_038048925.1 Garcialebias charrua | reverse complement strand
ACCAGCTCTCCAGATGTTCCACCTCCTGTCTGGATTCATCATTGTTTGTGATGCATCACCGCTGTATCATTAGTGACTCATTTACATATTTGCATATAAAGAGTTTTGCTACAGTCTTGTTTCCAGTTTAGTATTTTGAGAAGTTTGTGCTTTTAAAGTGGAGGTGAATGATGAGATTATTCTTATTCAGTTTGTTACATCCTGCTGTTCATCAGTCTCCATGCCACATGTTCTCTGAGGAGATCGGTGTTGGTCTCACTGCTGCCCTCATAAAGTCACCACCTGCCGTTTTATTGATCTTTTTACGCAATCATAACTATTGCAGGTATTTATGGTCAGCATTCAACACTAACACTTTTACTAATAAATTGCAATTCTAATTTACTAATCATGTAAAAACAATAAAAGAAGCATTCCTAGGAGCCTTCCATGCCAGAGTTTTAAACAAAATAGAATTATTTTGCTCCTTTATGCCTGCTTTTTATTGATTTTCATTTACAAACATATTTATAAATTAGATATAGTTATTATTATTATTATTATTGTTTTTACATTCACAGCAAATTGTTCAGAATGTTGCCAGATATTAACGACAGCAGATCACCGCTGGTAGCATATGTAGAAATGAACACTGTTTAGAGTAGACTAAGTGCATTAAATCTAACTATTTAATGATATATTATTTAATGATAAAGCATTACTTATATTATATAATGCTATAGTTCTTCCATATTTGATTTATTGTGTTGAAGCTTGGGGGAAGGCATGTAAAACATCTATAAATTCTATTTTTATTTTACAGAAAAGAGCAATAAGAATCATCACTGGAACGCATTACACTCACCCATATAACATATTATTTCATCAGCTAAATTTACTAAAGTTATATGAACTGGTTGACTATGGAATTCTTCAGGTTATGTACAGAGCTCATGCAAATTCCTTACCTCGAAATATTCAATCTTATTTTATTAAGAGAGTCAGTAATTACAAATTAAAAGGACTTGCAATATTTGTGAAACCTAAAATTCGAACAAATTCAAAGAAAGGATGCACATCAGTTCAAGGAATAAAACTGTGGAATGTTCTGGATAATAATTGTAAAAAAGCTTCCTCAGTGTTTTTGTTTAAGAAAATGGTAAAAAGTAGTTTTTTGAAAAAAATATGAAATTGTTTAGCATATTCTTAATGAAATCGGTTATTCTGTTACGTTAGGCTGATTGGTGACTCTAAATTGACCCTAGGTGTGAGTGTGAGAGTGGATGGTTGTTTGGTGTGAGTGAGACAGGTCCCTCTTGTAAATGAGTCCCCCTGAGTCAACGAGGCTAGCCTGTATAAATAAAGATTGAATGAATTCTTGGCACGGAGTCATTTTTGGCCTGTTATGTTATATAATGACTATTTATGTTTGAATGTATTTTATGTATTTTATTTCATAAGTATTTCCTTTTTTTTTAAGGAGCAGATGTTATAAGATTGTTTGTCGAAGACCCCGAGATTGTCGAAGACCCCGAGGAGGGAAACGTGTCAGGAGACAGAGGGAGAGGAGGAAAGTGAAGAATGTAGGACTGAGGGTTGCAACTCTAAATGTGGGGACAATGACAGACAAAGGTAGAGCTGGCTGACATGATGCAGAGAAGAAAGGTAGATGTTTTATGTGTCCAAGAGACCAAGTGGAAGGGCAGCAAGGCTCACAGCATTGGAGCAGGGTTCAAACTGTTTTACCATGGTGTGGATAGAAAGAGAAATGGAGTAGGGGTGGTCCTGAAGGAGGAGTTGGCAAAGAATGTAGTAGAGGTGAAGAGAGTGTCAGATAGGGTGATGTGTCTGAAGGTAGAAGTAGAAGGTCTGATGCTAAACATAGTCAGTGGTTATGCTCCACAGGTTGGATGTGATGGGGAGGAGAAAGATACATTTTGGAAAGATTTGGATGAAGTGATAGAGAGTATTCCCAGGGAGGAAAGAGTGGTGATTGGAGCAGACCTGAATGGACATGTTGGTGAAGGAAACAGAGGGGATGAGGAAGTGATGGGTAGGTTTGGTGTCAAGGAAAGAAACCAGGAAGGACAGATGGTGGTGGATTTTGCCAAGAGAATGGAAATGGCTATAGTCAATACCTATTTCCAAAAGAGGGAGGAACATAGAGTGACCTATAAGAGTGGAGGAAGGAGTACACAGGTCGACTACATTCTGTGTAGAAGAGGAAACCTGAGGGAGATTCACTGCACTAAAACCATAGATATACGGTAAGATCTGATGTAGTATATCTCCGTATCCTTTACATATACTTATACTTATATTTCCGGATATTCCCGGAAATGGACCGCAATGATCCTTAAAAAATCCCAAGATCCCAAAATCCGGATACTTATCTTTGGCAGGCCCTTGACAAATAACAGCCACATTTATTTTGGATCTGCCGAAGATAAGTATCCAGATTTTGGGATTTTTTAAGGATCATTGCGGGCCATTTCCGGGAATATCCGAACACAGATCCTTCCGTATATCTATGGTTTTAGTGCAGTGATTGGAGACTGTAAGGTTGTAGCAGGGGAGAGCGTGGCCAGACAGCATCGGATGGTTGTGTGTAGAATGACTGTTGTTGCGAAGAAGAGAAAAAGAGTAAAATCAGAGAAGAAGACCAAATGGTGGAAGCTAAAGAAGGAAGAATGTTGTGAGAAATTCAGAGACGAGCTGTTAAAGGCTCTGGGTGGTAAGAAAGAGCTTCCAAGTGACTGGGCTACTACAGCAACAGTAATTAGAGAGACAGGTAGGAAGGTACTTGGTGTGTCATCTGGACAGAGAATGGATGATAAGGAAACCTGGTGGTGGAATAGTGAAGTGCAGGACGCCATTCAAAGAAAGAGATTAGCCAAGAAGAAATATGACAGTGAGAGGACTGAAGAGAGGAGACAGGAATATAAGGAGATGGGACATAGAGCAAAGAGGGAAGTAGCTAAGGCAAAGCAGAGGGCGTACAATGAGTTGTATGGGAGACTGGACACTAAAGAGGGCGAGAAGGACTTGTACCGATTGGCAAGACAGAGGGATCAGGCTGGAAAGGATGTGCAGCAGGTTAGGCTTATTAAAGATGGGAATGGGAATGTTCTAACAAGTGAGGAGAGTGTGATGGGAAGATGGAAGGATTACTTTGAGGAGCTAATGAATGAAGAGAATGAAAGAGAAAGAAGAGTGGAGGTCATAGAAACTGTGGACCAGGAAGTGGGAAAGATTAGTGAGGGTGAAGTCCGGAAAGCTCTGAAAAGAATGAAGAAGGGGAAGGCAGTAGGACCTGATGACATACCAGTGGAGGTTTGGAAATGTCTTGGAGAGATGGCAGTGAGGTTTTTGACTCAAATATTTAATGGAATATTTGAGGGTGAGAAAATGCCTGAAGAATGGAGAAGAAGTGTGCTGGTTCCCATTTTTAAGAACAAGGGTGATGTACAGAGTTGTAGCAACTACAGGGGAATTAAGTTGATGAGCCACACGATGAAGATCTGGGAGAGAGTTGTGGAAGCAAGACTTAGACAAGAGGTGACTATCTGTGAGCAGCAGTATGGTTTCATGCCAAGAAAGAGCACCACAGATGCCATCTTTGCTTTGAGGATGTTGATAGAGAAGTACAGAGAGGGTCAGAAAGAACTCCATTGTGTGTTTGTGGATTTAGAAAAAGCATATGACAGGGTGCCAAGAGAGGAGGTGTGGTATTGCATGAGGAAATCTGGAGTGGCAGAAAAGTATGTTAGACTGGTACAGGACATGTATGAAGACAGCAGGACAGTGGTGAGATGTGCTGTAGGAGTGACAGATAGCTTCAAGGTGGAGGTGGGAGTGCATCAAGGATCGGCTCTGAGCCCCTTCTTGTTTGCTCTGGTGATGGACCGACTAACAGATGAGGTCAGGCAGGAATCCCCATGGACTATGATGTTTGCAGATGACATTGTGATCTGTGGTGAGAACAGGGAACAGGTGGAAGAGAACTTGGAGAGGTGGAGGTATGCACTTGAAAGAAGAGGAATGAAAGTCAGCCGTAGTAAGACAGAGTACATGTGTGTGAATGAGAGGGAGGCCAGTGGAACAGTGAGGCTACAAGGAGCAGAGGTCACAAAGGTGCAGGACTTCAAGTACTTGGGGTCCACTGTCCAGGAAAATGGGGAATGTGGTAAAGAGGTGAAGAAGAGAGTCCAGGCAGGATGGAGTGGATGGAGAAAAGTTTCAGGAGTGATTTGTGACAAAAAGGTGTCAGCAAAGGTCAAAGGAAAAGTTTACAAGACAGTGGTGAGACCAGCTATGTTGTATGGTCTGGAGACAGTGTCATTGACAAAAAGACAGGAGAAAGAACTGGAAGTAGCAGAAATGAAGATGCTGAGGTTCTCCTTAGGAGTGACAAGGATGGATAAGATCAGGAATGAGATCATCAGAGGTACAGCACATGTTGAACAACTGGGAGATAAAGTTAGGGAGGCCAGACTGAGATGGTTTGGACATGTCCAGAGGAGGGACAGTGGGTATATTGGTAGAAGGATGTTAGAAATGCAGCTGCCAGGAAAAAGACACAGAGGAAGGCCAAAGAGGAGATATTGGATGCAGTTAGAGAGGACATGAAGGTAGTTGGAGTGAGGACAAAGGATGCAGAGGACAGAGTGAGGTGGAGGAGGATGACTAGCTGTGGCGACCCCTGAAAAGGGAAAAGCCAAAATCATTTTCTTTGTAAATTATATTTTTTGTTTTGTTTTAATATTTACTCAATTTTAACTGAAAATGACCAAAGATTTGAAAAAAGTATGCATCAATAGATCTAGACCACAATGCATTGCAAAATACAAGAGTATAATGCACGTTAGTATTTGTAAAAAGGCAACGCTATCCAGTTCAAAAAGGCAGGTGAGAATGACTCAAACAGTTCTGTCCTTTTATGCAGCTTAAAGCTACATAACATTAGCTTTAGGCAGCATTACAGTAGTTAGCAATATACACACACATTGCCCCACAGCAAGAAGGCCATAGGTTCTCAATTCAATTTCAATACAGTTTATTTATATAGCGCCAAGTCACAGCAGAAGTCGTCTCAGGGCATTGAACAGAAACATTCATATATAAAAATTATATTTTAACTTTATTTATGTGAGGAGCAGACTGCTTTGAGTTCAACTCCATCACAGAACTCTCACCTTGAGCAGGCAACAGTGGAAACAGTGACGTGCGGTGAGCTCTGCGATAGGTGAGATAACTGTCTGGAATCGATGCTGCTCACATATATGAACCCAAAATAGAGGATTATAGTTCATTATTTTTTATTTGATTTGATGTTTATTCATTCATTTTAAAAGAACAATACAAGACAGTTTCATCAGATACAAGAATACAAGTAGGATAAAATGAAGGGAGCAGAAAGAAGATGAAATCTTATTATATCTGCCCCTTATTTCACAGTTTGTTCAACCAATGATAACCTTCAAGCAACATCACAGAATGAATAATTCTACTTATTTTTCTAACTGTAATACACAAACTACATCACAAAATGAATAATTCTACTTAATTTTTCCAACTGTAATACACAAACTACATCACCCATAATTCTACTTGATTTTTCTAACTGTAATACACAAACTACATCACAAAATGAATAATTCTACTTAATTTTTCCAACTAATACACAAACTATATCACACTTAATTTTTTTTTAAAATTTTTTTTATTTTTATTTTTGTTTTTATTTTTTTTAAAGTCTGCTCCTCACATAAATAAAGTTAAAATATAATTTTTATATATGAATGTTTCTGTTCAATGCCCTGAGACGACTTCTGCTGTGACTTGGCGCTATATAAATAAACTGTATTGAAATTGAATTGAGAACCTATGGCTATGGATTATAAATGGGTTTTAAAATTATTAGAAAATGTTTGACACTTCATTGTGCAGAGATGTTCTTCAACGCAATGATTCTTTCCCATTTGTCTTATGGAGTTACTCTCTGGTCACAGACTCACCAAACTACAGGTAAACCGATGGAAAGCCTCTAATCAGAGGCCTTGAAGGTTCTATACCAAAGCCAATCAAATTTCATCACTGCAATACTTTGGAAAAGTTTGGTGTTCTAGAGTGTTCCAATTTTATAATTACATTTTTTTTTTAACAATTGATCTTCAAATGCTGAAATGGACTTGCACCCAAACCATTAAGCAAGTATACAGAAGGGCTGCAGCTGTACCAGAGCAACTTTAAATAGCGACTGGAAGGGTCCTTTTCGTAGAACCACTTTTGTTCAAAGTGCGCTCTCTGTGAGAGGATCCACAATTTGAAACTCACTCTGTCAATTTAAAGTCTCTAACCCTATTCAATATGTTTAAATAACAAACTCTGGATGTGTCAAAAACAGCATTGCATTCATGCTTAATGTATTTTATTGTGTTTTAATCCATTTGTTTAATGTCTATGACTCATCTACCGGTAGTTTAGAAAAATCCTCAGCAGGTATTTGAGCCTGCTGTCTCTCAAAATCCTTTAGTTTTGAGATATGATTATCCATTTTGTCTAAACAAATTTAAATGAGTGTACCATTTGCTTCACCTCTGCTACACCTCTGTGGAGACAAAATTAAATAAATATCTGTAAATAAATAATGAAACAAGTAATTTAATTGTGTATTTACTTACTTAATTTATTTATTTATAAAATGTATTCATAAAAAAACATACAAAACAATCCCACAATTGATAAGAATACAAAATATAAAATGAAAGGTTGCATAAAGAAGAAAAAAAATCTTATTATATCTTCCCCTTTTTTCAAACAATTAGTTCAAGCAATAATAATCTTCAAGTAACAAAACAAAATGAATAACTCTTTCTAATTTTTCTAACTCTATACAATACACATTAAGCTACTTCTTCTTTTTTTTACAATTCAATTTTGATCATTTTCTTAAATGTAAACATTGACTTGACATTTTTAATATTTAAAATTTAATTGTGTATTTAATGATTTAACAATGTATTTAATAATTAAATGATAAAATGTAATATCAGTGATATCCTTGACTCAGCATAACACTACACTCTGATTGGAAGCATTTCTTGTTGCTATGGTTACACACATACAGGGTCGATTCAAAGAAAAACAATTTGCTCAGTAAACTCACGAATGTAGCAGTTTTAGCATGAAATTTGTTTATTTCAATCCTTATATTGTTGGGAAAAAACTTTCAAACATAAACAAATTGAGCAGAAACTGAAAGATACAATATATTTGCTAAATGTTCAACAGGCGTCACTAGAACAGATCTTAGTAAAAATGTTTTAGCTACTGAGCTGTTGACAGAAGCTTCTAGAAAATAGTAGCTCTCAGTATCTTATTTTAAGGTCTTTAAAAGGTTTTTAAAAACGTACAATATTTATTTTCAAGCATACTTTATTTTGAAATGACAGGCTCCACCCCCAGCGATGCATTAAGATTGATACTTTTATTTTGAAGAACTAGGCTCCACCCCCAATGATTCGCAGGCATGCTCCTTTATGACATCACAGTCAGGTCTATATTGTAAATGAGTCCCTNTGTTAGCACTACACAACACACACATTGCCTCACAGCAAGAAGGCCATATTCTCCATTCAATTTCAATACAGTTTATTTATATAGCGCCAAGTCACAGCAGAAGTCGTCTCAGGGCATTGAACAGAAACATTCATATATAAAAATTATATTTACACTTTATTTATGTGAGGAGCAGACTGCTTTGAGTTCAACTCCATCACAGAACTCTCACCTTGAGCAGGCAACAGTGGAAACAGTGACGTGCGGTGAGCTCTGCGACAGGTGAGTCACTTACTGTCTGGAAT
Source organism: Garcialebias charrua (assembly GCA_038048925.1). Lineage (NCBI taxonomy): Eukaryota > Metazoa > Chordata > Actinopteri > Cyprinodontiformes > Rivulidae > Garcialebias > Garcialebias charrua. The sequence goes on along the minus strand of JBBPBX010025094.1, from coordinate 31,324 downwards.
CGATGCTCACATATATGAACCCAAAATAGAGGCTTATAGTTCATTATAAATGGGTTTTAAAATTATTAGAAAATGTTTGACACTTCATTGTGCAGAGATGTTCTTCAACTCAATGATTCTTTCACATTTGTCTTATGGAGTTACTCTCTGGTCACAGACTCACCAAACTACAGGTAAACCGATGGAAAGCCTCTAATCAGAGGCCTTGAAGGTTCTATACCAAAGCCAATCAGATTTCATCACTGCAATATTTTGGAAAAGTTTGGTGTTCTAGAGTGTTCCAATTTTATAATTACATTTTTTTTTTTACAATTGATCTTCAAATGCTGAAATGGACTTGCACCCAAACCATTAAGCAAGTATACAGAAGGGCTGCAGCTGTACCAGAGCAACTTTAAATGGCGACTGGAAGGGTCCTTTTTGTAGAACCACTTTTGCTCAAAGTGATCCACAATTTGAAACTCACTCTGTCAATTTAAAGTCTCTAACCCTATTCAATATGTTTAAATAACAAACTCTGGATGTGTCAAAAACAGCATTGCATTCATGCTTAATGTATTTTATTGTGTTTTATTCCATTTGTTTATGACTCATCTAGTTTAGAAAAATCCTCAGCAGGTATTTGAGCCTGCTGTTTCTCAAAATCATTAAGTTTTGAGATATGGTTATCCCTTTTGTCTAAACAAATTTAAATGAGTGTACCATTTGCTTCACCTCTGCTACACCGGAGACAAAATTAAATAAATACCTGTAAATAAATAATGAAACAAGTAATTTAATTGTGTATTTACTTATTTATTTGTGTATTTACTTATTTAATTTATTTATTTATAAAATGTATTCATAAAAAAAACATAAAAAACAATCCCACAATCGATAAGAATACAAAATATAAAATGAAAAGTAGCAGAAAGAAGAAAAAAATCTTATTATATCTGCCCCTTTTTTCAAACAATTAGTTCAAGCAAAAATAATCTTCAAGTAACAAAACAAAATGAATAACTCTTTCTAATTTTTCTAACTCTATACAATACACATTAAGCTACTTCTTTTTTTTACAATTCAACTTTGATCATTTTCTTAAATGTAAACATTGACTTGACATTTTTAATATTTAAAATTTAATTGTGTAAATGATTTAACAATGTATTTAATAATTAAATGATAAAATGTAATATCAGTGATATCCTTGACTCAGCATAACACTACACTCTGATTGGAAGCATTTCTTGTTGCTATGGTTACACACATACAGGGTCGATTCAAAGAAAAACAATTTGCTCAGTAAACTCACAAATGTAGCAGTTTTAGCATGAAATTTGTTTATTTCAATCCTTATTTAGTTGGGAAAAAACTTTCAAACATAAACAAATTGAGCAGAAACTGAAAGATACAATATATTTGCTAAATGTTCAACAGGCGTCACTAGAACAGATCTTAGTAAAAATGTTTTAGCTACTGAACTGTTGACAGAAGCTTCTAGAAAATAGTAGCTCTCAGTATCTTATTTTAAGGTCTTTAAAAGGTTTTTAAAAACGTACAATATTTATTTTCAAACATACTTTATTTTGAAATGACAGACTCCACCCCCAGCGATGCATTAAGATTGATACTTTTATTTTGAAGAACTAGGCTCCACCCCCAATGATTCGCAGGCATGCTCCTTTATGACATCACAGTCAGGTCTATGTTGTAAATGAGTCCCTGAGGCTCAGTGGGATTAACCTGTATAAAGGTTTAATGAAAAAGTATGACATCACAGTTGGACATCAAAGTATAACATCAAAGTATGACATCATAGTTTGACATCAAAGTCAACACAGTATGATGACATCACAGCCCTTTGATCAAAATCTATATAAGCTCCTCCCTCAAATATGAGAACATTTCAGTCCGAAACGTCGCAACGGTAAGGTAGAAAGCAGACCCAATTACCCAAGTACTTTAAAACATATTTGTTTTAAAAGTTTTAAAATGGGAAACACTAATAAAACGACGAGAAGAGAAAATGTTCAGAGAACTCGCCTCAACGCAGAGAAAAGGGATCCTCATACGTTGTTTTGCATTGATACAGACGTTCAGTATGACGAAAACCTACATTTGAAGAAAAAACTGCAGGAGGCTGAGAAAAAGATGGAAAAGTCACGGCGCCAACAGGTTTCTGTAAAGAAATCAGAATACGAGGAAATTACCCGAGAATTACAGCAGGAGCTCGAAGAAGTTCGAATTTTTAAACAGTCTGCCGACGAATACATCGTCCAGCTTGAAGCGACCAATTCCCAGCTCGAAGCGACCAATGTCCAGCTTGAAGTGACAAATGCTGAACTTCAAGAAAAGTTGGCGAAAACAGAGCGCTATACTGAAGTCGACCCCGAGGCTGTGACGAGGACGGTTGCTAGACCAAATCAAAAATTGGAAGCTATAGCTAGCCAGACTAGCAATGAAGCTGAATTGCAGACAAAAAGTCTTCAAGTCAAACTTAGCAAATCACTTTCATTTAATGAATACCTGAAAGGAACGATTATTCGAATTAATAAAGAAAAGGAAGATGCCGAGGAGAGGTTCTTAGAACTTAAGAACAAGGTTCGAGCAAACCTTCAGATCGAGGCCAAGCTGCAGCAAACAGAAAGCGAACTGGATAAAGTTATGAGCCGAGAGCATGACAAAACTGTCAGACTCTATTATTTAGAATATGACGTTAAAAAATTACAACAAGAGCTTGATGCTGCTAACAAGAAACTGCAGTATCAACACAGTGTGCCAAGAACACAGCCTCAGACATGCCCAGAAGACGCTGTTCAAACCAGTGCGGTCCCGGAGGCTGAGAAAAAGATGGAAAAGTTACGGCGCCAACAGGTTTCTGAAAAGAAATCAGAATACGAGGAAATTGCCCGAGAATTACAGCAGGAGCTCGAAGAAGTTCGTATTTTTAAACAGTCTGCCAACGAATACATCGTCCAGCTTGAAGTGACAAATGCTGAACTTCAAGAAAAGTTGGCGAAAACAGAGCGCTATACTGAATTCGACTCCGATGCTGTGACGAGGACGGTTGCTAGTCCAAATAAAAATTGGAAGCTAAAGCTAGCCAGACTAGCAATGAAGCTGAATCGCAGACAAAAAGTCTTCAAGTCGAACTTAGCGAAGCACTTTCATTTAATGAATACCTGAAAGGAACGATTATTCAAATTGATAAAGAAAAGGAAGATACCGAGGAGAGGTTCTTAGAACTTAAGAACAAGGTTCGAGCAAACCTTCAGATCGAGGCCAAGCTGCAGCAAACAGAAAGCGAACTGGAGAAAGTTATGGGCCGAGAGCATGACAAAACTGTCAGACTCTATCATTTAGAATATGACGTTAAAAAATTACAAGAGCTTGATGCTGCTAACAGGAAACTGCAGTATCAACACAGTGTGCCAAGAACACAGCCTCAGACATGCCCAGAAGACGCTGTTCAAACCAGTGCGGTCCCAGAGGATAACCACGAGGACCAACTGGAACACGGACCAGGGTCTTCTTTGTTGAAGTTGTGGAAAAAGATCCAAGAAACCTGCCAGAAATCACATCCGAGCAGTCTACAGCTGAAAACGACCAACAGAAAAACGGCGTGGACATAAGTCTTCTGCAACTACTGTACAGGCAAAAGTGAAAGCGCTTGAGAAGACAAAGTCGAAGCAAAAGAAAAAAAAAACCGGTTAGTTCGGCTTTTTACTTGTTCATCGCACAAGCCGAAGTATGACTGCCTTGGGAGAGAACAACTTTACCATCGAAAACAGACCTGTTGAACCAAGTTTATGATTGTAATGTTACACAACATTACAAAAATAAACTTCAAACTATTTGACAGTTTACACTGACATCTGGTTTAGATTCTGGTTCCATCGGGTGTTTTCTGTGTTCTCCCCAACAGAAGTGGCTTTACTCCGGGGAATCCGGTTCACCACTTTAAAAACAAACTGACATTTAAATAAATAAATAAATAAAAAAAATAAAAAAATCCTCCGATCAATCGCCACCTTATCGTGGTGGGGGAGTTTGAGTACCCCAGGTTCCGGTGGGCTACTTAGTCTTGGGTTTTTGGCCCCTTAGGGTCCCCAAAGCGACCATGAGTCCAGAGAAGGGCTCAGACTAAGAGCGATTGAGAACCTTCACATCCAGATCACTTTCTCAGTTAAATATAATAATTTAAAACGAAACAAATGAACAAAAAAGGTCAAATTAGCAGAAAGAAGCTAATAAGAGCCAAAACAGTTGAACACAACTGAAAACATCAAAAATAAACCGAGGTGGTGTAGAACAGGGGTGTCAAACGTCCGGCCAGGGGGTTCAGTCCGCCCGAGGATAAATCTGAATTTAAAAAGAAAAAAGAAAAAAACGTTCTTTTCTTTTAAATCTCATATGTTGTCCGCTAGAGGCGCTGTGTTTTAGTCAGTTCCTTTGTTGTCCTACTGAAACCCTGTGCCTCTAGGAGATAGCGGTGATGGGTTTTATTATGGAAGACGCAGATAGCAAGCTGCTCATTTTCGCTGTGTCCGTGTGCGCAGCAAGCGTTCCTCCTGATGTGAAACAGTACAAAAACAAGATTTCAGGGTTGCTGAGGGAGTTTGAGAAACGATTTCAGGTCTTTAGAAGAATAGAATATATCTTTATTGACATTGCACCAGGGCACAATACAACATGATTGAAATTACGCACACTCGTCTTAAAAGCTGGGCCGAGTGCACGATACGGCAGTTGTGTCGGCGCCGCCACAAAGGCGAACTCGAGACAGAATTTGCAGTTTTTCTCTCACCATTCACAGGCAGAGCTTCTGATGTGCCTGTTGACATGCAACTTGAAATCATTGATTTGCAGTGTGATGTTAGCCTGGCCCTCGCCATTCCTGCACAGCTCCGCTCAATAGCCTATATGCCACGGGTTTCCGTTTCAGCACCTCCGCGGTCATTACACAGTCGGCGCACTTCCGGTTAGCGGGAAAGACACGAACATAAATGACTAAATACAATTAATAAAACATCAGCATACACACCAATAACAACTCTATACACATATAAAACCATATAAAATTATGGCGACGTTCCCCCTACGGATAGCCGCGATAAATGTTCGCCGAAACCCCCCCGCGGAACAGCTGTTCCCACCGGTGGGCGGACACAACGGTACTCACGTGTAGTGCCGGTAGCGTGCGGCCGCTTCCCGTTTCGGCTCGTTGTTATGGTAGGCTACTAGGAGCTAACGCTGACAACAGCGGAGGTGGATGGGAACCGGAAGTGGCGGGTAGGTGTTCGATTTTACCGGAAATACGTCACGCCCCCCCGTGGCATATAGGCTATTCTATTTCCCTTCACTGCTGGGTCTGGGATTTGTCTCATAGACAACGATTTCTCCGGTCGATTTTTGACCGGACCAATCAGAGAACAGAAGGCAGATTGGCGGATTACCGGACCAATCAGAGAACAGAAGGCGGAGTTTTGAACGACGTTGACTGACGTCGTCAGTTAAAATGGCTGCCGCCACGAAGGAATTTTCCAGAAAACAAGGTAAAAAACTATTATTTCTTTCCTGAGAAAAACTATATTTCTTAGCTGACGTTATATCAGAAGTGTTCCTGAGCTTAACAGTTCCTAAATCAATTCACGAAATGGTCAAATCTGCTGGATTTAAATAGTTTCGGTTTGACATTTTCCAAACAGCCTCAGGGTGCGCTACGAAAATAAATGATAAAAAATCGAATTTTATCTCAAATGTTTCATCCAGGCCAACAGTCAGTAAATTAAAGACATATAATTACACACTGGTAGCAGAAAAAATATCCACCGAGTGGTTTCTGAGCTTTTTATCTGAATAGCCTGGACCTCGCCAGGCTAAGCTAACAAAACTCCGCCTTCTGTTCTCTGATTGGTCCGTTCAAAAATCTACCGGAGAAATCGTTTTCTATGGGAGGAATGCCAGACCCTAGTCAGAAGCAAAGTGAAGGACAGGGTGTGGTTTTAACCAGGCTAGTGTGATGTAGAATTGAAGGACAAATTTGCCTCTGTGGGCTTGGACACATTTTACAAGTATCTCTTACCACACTATCCTAAATTGACAGCACTGGCTGCAAAAATGTTGTCCATGTTTGGGACTACCTACCTTTGAGAACAAGTTTTCTCACTAATGAACATTAATAAAACTAAGCTATGCTCAAAGCTCAATTTAAGTGTTCAGAATTGCTTCCTAGATGTGGAAAATGGATTTTAAATTCATTCATTTCTAAATTTTGATGGGTTTGATGCATTTTTAACATGCAGGAAAGTGTTTAACAAAAGTTTGTTGACTAAATGTTTTAAAACGTGCAATCACTGATCAGTTTTTTTTAATGTGTAATGCACTTAAATAAATGTTAAATTGAGTAAAAGTGTAAAAGGACAATTAATTTAATGTAAATATTTTTATAATTTATTTCTTCTTTGCACTAATATAAAGAAAAAAGTGGACTTACTGTTCGATCTATGAAATTTTGGAATGAGTATTCTGGTCTGGCCCCCTTGAGATCAGATTAAGCTGTATGCGGCCCCCAGATCAAAATGAGTTTGACATCCTAGGGCAGCCGACTTGAGAACAGAAAGTCGCAGGTTCATCTCCAAGCCATGTCTTGGGCAGCACGGTGGCACAACTGGTGGAGCTGCTGCCTCTCAGCGAGCAGGTCCCCGGTTAAATCCCGGTCCAGGGGCCTTTCTGGGTGGAGTTTGCATGTTCTCTCCGTGCATGCGTAGTTTTTCTCCGGGTGCTCCGGTTTCCTCCCACAGTCCAAAAACATGCATGTTAGGCTGATTGGTAACTCTAAATTGACCCTGAAACAGGTCCCTCTTGTAAATGAGTCCCCGTGGCTCAACGAGGCTAGCCTGTATAAATTAAAGGTTGAATGAAAAAATGTTATGTCATGTCATTGTGTCCTTGAGCAAGACATGCAATTGTTGCGTTGGTGGTGTAGTGGTTAGGATAACTGCCTTCAAAGCAGTTGACCTGGGTTCAATTCCCAGCCAGCGCATTCCATTTTATGGGGCCAAGATGTTGTAGAGGCAGGGCAGCCGACAAGTCACAGTTGGACTCCTCACCATCTCCACATGTCATGGTGCCTCTGAGCAAGACACCCAATCCTTAACAATGATGACAACACATATCACTTCATATTATTATTATTAAGAGTTACTATTAAAATAGTAAAATATGCAGACAGAGGCTTAAAGCATATGCATGTTTGCTGAACTTAACACAGAAAAATGTCAAAATGATCACATTAAAGATTAAATGATGTCACTGGTCGGGCTCATGGCCCATAACAACAACTCAACAGCCACGGTACCTGAGGAGCAGTCTAACAGGAGCAGCAGACAGCCAAAAGAGGAAAGCAAAGGACAAAACAACACAAAGATTAATTCAATGGAGCACGGGACAAGGCATCGACAATAACATTATCTTTACCAGTAATGTGTCTAATGTCAAGGTGGTAAGGTTGTAAAAACAAAGCCCAACGCATAAGGCACTGGTTGGGGTTCTGCAGAAATTTTAGGAATACGAGTGGGTTATAATAATAATAATAATAAAAAATAATGAATTCAATTTATAACGCACTTTTCATTAATGAAAATCTCAAAGTGCTACAAGGTGCAACAGAATTAAATGTCAATAAAACAAGTAATAAAACAAGTAAAATCAATAACAGTATCAACTAAGATCAAAAGTAGAATCATGAGGAGGTAGAGTATGCTCGGTTGAAAAGAAAGGTCTTCAAGCCGCTCTTAAAGTCAACCACAGACTGTGGGGCTCTCAGACAGTCAGGAAGAGAGTTCCACAGGCGGGGGGCAGCCACACTGAAAGCCCGGTCTCCCATGGTCCTTAATTTGGTTCTCGGAATGTGAAGGAGATTACTGTTCTGTGACCGCAGCGACCGGGTGGATGAGTATGGAATAAGAATATCCTTCAGATAATCTGGTGAAGCTCCGTGTAAGCATTGATGTGTAATGAGAGCAGTTTTGTACTGAATTCTGTAGGTGACAGGAAGCCAATGAAGGTTATGGAGAATGGGTGTAATATGTTCAAATTTACGAACTCTCAACAAGATCCTTGCTGCACTGTTTTGAATATATTGAAGTTTCTGAAGGTTTTTGCCAGGGATTCCAATAAACAGGGAGTTGCAGTAGTCGAGCCTGGAGGAGACAAAAGCATGGACGAGCTTCTCAGCATCGGAAAAAGTTAGGGATGGGCGAAGTCTGGAGATGTTTCGAAGATGGAAGAAGCAAGTTTTAAACAGAAGCTTAATGTGATTTTCAAATGTAAGATTGGAGTCCATTTTTATTCCAAGATTAGTAACAGAGGTGGAGAGGGGGATGTCTTGTCCAGAAAAGGAAAGTGTTGTTATAGGAGATGTTTGTACCTGGTGAGGGGTGCCAATCAGTATGGCCTCAGTCTTGGAGCAGTTTAATTGAAGAAAGTTCTGATTCAAGGGTTATGGTCTGTAAAGACCGTCAGGGGAGTCAAACCAGAGCCAACAGAGATTTCAAGGTGCTGCAACGCCCAAATGAGACCTAATGCCTCCTTTTCTATAACCGAATAGTTTTGCTGATATTTTTTTTTTAATTTCTGGGAGAAGAAAATGACTGGACACTCAACTCCCTCATCATTTCCCTGCAACAATACAGCCCCAACTCCTAACCGAATAGCATCTATAGTACCTGTAATTTGAAAGGTTGACCAAAACATGGCGCTTTCAACACAGGAACTGAACATAAAAGAGCTTTAAATGCCTCAAATGATTCTTGGCACACCCTTCCAGGTCTGACACAACCATATTCATTGGCCGCTGGGAAGTGGCAGGGACATTCCTCAAACCAAAGGGCATTACTCTGTATGAGTACAAACCAGATGGAGTTATGAACACGGCTATTTCACGGGCTCTTTTGGTCAAAGGCACTTGCCAATACCCCTTTAGAAGATCAAATAGAAGACCACATGTTAAATTTGATGTAGAGGAGAAGAGAACTGAACTAGACCCATGCCCTGTACCAGTCCAGAACACAACCACCAGTCTCAGACATTGGAGAAAACGGTAACACAGACTCCAAAACAAAAGAATCTAAAGCTCCTGTATCTCTCAAAATTTTGATTGGGACTCGTTTGCCATCACCAACCAACAACACAACACCATCTGAAATGAAAGCAGAAAAAAGCATTAGAATAAGAATCAGAGCTAACCTGTGACTGTCATAACTCATCCCGATGGGCAGAAACTGCAATGGGAGCTGCCATTACAGTAGGTTTAACCTGACCTGACCTTTTAGATTTAAGTAGGGGACACTCTCTCTTCCAGTGACCCTCCACTAAACAATATCTACAGGTATTCTGATTAATTGGTCCTTTTGGTCCCCCATGGCCAAAGTGCTGCTGGGGCTTGTGGGTTGAAGCCCCAAACAAAGGTGAATGACCATATGTTGGATTATCCTTAGGATAAATGACCTTGAATGGTTTGAAGTAACTTGTGTGTCAGCACATACTCGTCTG
>JBBPBX010025094.1:0-12751 GCA_038048925.1 Garcialebias charrua | reverse complement strand
GGCCCCAGTCATTTTTATGTGGGCTAACTGGGAATGGGACAGATATGTGCATCAGTATATAGGAACCATGTGATTTTAGTATAATGTGTCCAGCATGGGAAGCCCATGTGGGCTAACTGTATTCATCCCAAGTGGTATAAATGTGGGATCAACAGATATAGATTTAAACTATGCATGGAATTTACATTTATAAATTCAATGTACAGTATAGTTTAAATATGTATATGTTGATCAAAACCAACAAGAATTAAAACTCATAGTGCCACAATCAAAAACGAAACTAAAAAACGGGGAGTGAACTATGTTGATTTCCCATCATGCTTAGTGGTATATTAGTGTTCAATTATAGTTTAAATCAGTATCTGTTGATGAAAGCCAACAAGAATTACAACTCATAGTGCCACAATCAAAAAGGAAACTAAAAAACGGGGAGTGCTATGTTGATTTCCCTTAATGTTTAGCAGTATTTTAGTGTTCCAGGCTGCACCATGAGTCAGAAGGATATCTGTGTTACATACCTGCCTCTTGTTAAAGTTTGGGTATTATCTGTTGTGAGGCCTAGAGTGTCTTCTTTGGGTTTAACTCACACAATGTTAAGACAGAAGTCACAGAGTATGGTGCAATATGTGTGCTCTCTGACATACTTCAAGGATCAGAAATATCGGCAGGTTGCATCGGAAAATCCGATACGCAAATTATGCTGGTAAGAACACACGTGGGTCTTTAATGGGCCTCATGTAAGTTAACAATCTGGGTCCCACTGAAAACCCAGTCAGTGCCTTAAAAATGTATGGGAAAACCCATGTGGGGCCACCATGGAAATTGCAAATAAACTCACTTGTTGCCCATATTTTTAGCCCAGCTGAGACAACATTAACACCCAGGAAAATATCCTTGAAAGTACACATAGGGCTGTGCGATATGACGATATATATCGTGGGGACGATAGAAACGTGTCTATCGTGCTACTTTCCTTCTATCGTCTCTATCGTGATAAATAAGAATAAAAAATAACTGTCGCAAATAAGCTTCATATTGTGGTTTTGCGAGATGACGGCGCGGCTTTATGTTTGACGCACGCGCGGGTTTGCGACACATGCTTTACGTGGTTAAACTCGAGAGCAACAGAGACGCAGGCGCATGAAGCCGGTGTCTCAACCATAGATCTCAACAAGGAGAAAACAGCTGCACAGGCAGCCCAAGAAGAATAACTTTTACCAAAAAGAGGGGGAAGCTCACCTTGTTAGCTTCCATTATTTCGCTCCGCTGAAACTCGGAGACAAAATGGGTCCAGAGGACACGAACCCAGAGTCCAACCGAGTCCGAACTCGGGTCCAGTTAACCAATACAAAACAGACCAGAGACACAACAGAACCGCAATCAAACGCAACGTTTTCTCTTTTCTGTTTCTTGCTTTGTTTACTCAAACTTCAGAGCGGATTTCTTCTTCGTGAGTTTCATTAGCAGCTGTTGTTTTACCGCCACCTGCAGGAAAAATTTGGACCAAAGTAGAAAAGGAGTTGTTTGTTTGTTTGTTAGTTTATTCATTTTATAAAATGAAATACAACAATTAACGTATTCATAATAGAAAAAAAATAATAAAATGAAAGGTAGCAGATGAAGAATAAATCTTATTAAATCTGCTCCTTATTCATCTAATAACAGTTCAAACAATATTTTCTATAATAACAAAATAAGTAAATAACTCAGTCAATTTTCAATTCACATATATCACACATTAAATTAGATTCATTTATATTTTTTTTAGCAATTCATTTTTTACCAGTTTCTTAAATACAAGGAATGATTTGTCATTTGGCATTAAGTCATTCCATAATCGTACTCCTTGAATTAAGGTAGATCTTAGGTAGATCTAGTTTCTACTTTGGTCCAAATTTCCTTGTTCTTTTTGTTCACATTCTTATAAATGTAACTATCTGTAGTAAAATAATAAAATAAAAAAACTTTGGTCCAAATTTTTGCTGTACACACACACACACACATCGTGTTGTATATATCGTGATATATATCGTTATCGTGATATAAAAAAGTCCATATCATGATATATGATTTTTTCCATATCGCCCAGCCCTAGTACACATATGTGTTTTACATGGGCCTCATGTAAATTAACCATCTGGGAACCACTGAAAGCCCAGTCAGGGCCCATTAAAATCTATCTAGGCAAACCCATGTGGGGCCACCATGGAAACCATGGACAAACCCACTTATTACCCATATTTTTAGCCCAGTTGGGACCCAGTTTAGTCCCAGGTAGATATTCTTCAAGGCACACACATGGGTTTTACATGGGTCTCATATAAGTTAACCATCTGGGAACCACTGAAAGCCCAGTCAGGGCCCATTAAAGTCTATCTGGGCAAACCCATGTGGGGCCACCATGGAAACCGTGGACAAACCCACTTATTACCCATATTTTTAGCCCAGTTGGGACCCAGTTTAGTCCCAGGTAGATATTCTTCAAGGCATACACATGGGTTTTACATGGGTCTCAATTAAGTTAAACATCTGGGTCCCACTAAAAACCCAGTCAGGGCCTATTAAAATCTATCTGGGCAAACCCATGTAGAATAGAATAGAATAGAATAGAATATATCTTTATTGGCATATTTGCACCAAGGTACAAAGTTTTGCAATTGGCGCGCGCACCATCCGAAGAGGGACGTACGCACGGAAGCCACAGCAGTATAAAAACCGTGCCACCAACAATCAGATATGAAAAAGGAACATACATTCGGGTAATCAGTGGTATTCAAAAAAGAATCTATCACAATTTGTCTTAGGACACTCCATGATAAAGTCTAAAAAACTCTACCAGCTTTAGCACGGATAAGACAAGACATGTTGCATTTCATGGCAAGCAGGGAGATTGTCCGTGAAAGTCATTTCAGATAAGCACAGTCTGTAGATGTCATTTCAGCTCGGCTCCATTCTGAAAGCACACGGAGACCTCTGGGGGGGGGGGGCAGCGAGTTCTCAACAGCTTTCACTCCAGGAGAAGATTTGCAGACAGCCTTCTTTTTCCAAGGTTGCTCACAGTCCAGATTAGATTAGTCGCTTATTTATTTTCAGGCCAGGCTACAGTGTACTTTTGACTGCAGCCTTGAAGTCCAGGTGCTGTTCAGGTCCAAATCGTCGAATCATGTGAGGTTCCGAGCTACAAATCCTCGACTGTGCCCTGATGGGGCTGTAAACGAGTCCCAAAGCGCACCGCAGGTCCGCGGCTGTCCGCCGCTGCTCAGCTCGTACAACAGCTGGCTTGTTGAGGTCATAGCCCAGATCAGATAATCTGGTTGAGCATTAGTGACGTAATGTGGGGCCACCATGGAAACCGTGGACAAACCCACTTAATACCCATATTTTTAGCCCAGTAGGGACCCAGTTTAGTCCCAGGTAGATATTCTTCAAGGCACACACATGGGTTTTACATGGGTCTCATTTAAGTTAAACATATGGGTCCCACTGAAAACCCAGTCAGGGCCTATTAAAATCTATCTAGGCAAACCCATGTGGGGCCACCATGGAAACCGTGGACAAACCCACTTATTCAAAAAGGCGTTCAATTCAAGATCAACTGGACTTCATTTGTAACAGAAGACGTTTCGCTCAGAGCCACCACCTCTGGACAAAACTCCGCTGTTCACCTCCACCTCACGGACAAGGGACACTCATTTGAGGATGAAAATGTGCAAATTTTGGACCGAGAGCACAGATGGTTTGAGAGGGGTGTTAAGGAAGCTTTGTATGTTAAGAGAGAAAAACCTTCTCTTAACAGAGGAGGAGGTCTGAGATTTCAACTTTCCAAGACTTACAACTCAGTTTTGGGGCTGATTCCCAAGCTTTTTACACCGGATGGGAATAGAGGTGTCTTGTCTATGAATTAGACTAGCAATTTTTTTTTATTTTTTTACCTCTGTTGTTGGGCTGTGAGGTGTTTTTATCAATTTACATACATTTGTGTGTCTTCTGTCAGAGACTTCAAGGGAACCCCCTACTGTTAAGGTGTGATCTGTCAATTTACATGTATGTGTTACCTCAGCTTGCAACCAACATATGTTGGTGCGTGACTCCTTTTGCAAATCCACGTGCACACAGTCTGGTTTTGTCAGATTTCAACTTTCTAAAACTTATGGTGCGGACCTGCAGCTGTTTTCCAAGACGCATCCCACCTGATGAGAACAGAGGAGCCTCACTTGTGAATTAGATTAACAAAGACTTTGACAGGTCCCTGGTATCAATGTGTGAAGTGTTTTTTGTCAATTTACATACAGTAGGATGTGTGTGTGCTTTCTGTAAGCTCTGCTTTTTCACACACTGAACTTTGAATGGGTCACAGGCACGTGTTATCCCAAATATGTGTGTGTGTTAGCTTCCAATTTACCTAGTTTGGTGTGTATCAGTCTTCAAAGAATTGAGAAAGCTTATCGGATGATGAGCGAAACGTCTTCTGTTACAAATAAAGTCCAGTTGATCTTGAATTGAACGCCTTTTTGATTTATCATGTCCTGGACGACTGAGAATCTTCACCAGCAAACCCACTTATTACCCATATTTTTAGCCTAGTAGGGACCCAGTTTAGTCCCAGGTAGATATTCTTCAAGGCACACACATGGGTTTTACATGGGTCTCATTTTAGTTAAACATATGGGTCCCACTGAAAACCCAGTCATGGCCCATTAAAATGTATCTGGGCAAACCCATGTGGGGCCACCATGGAAACTGTGGACAAAACCTTTTGGGACCCATGTTTTTTGCACACATGTATACCATATGGGGCCCACCTGTGCATGCTGGCTGGGTTCCAGTTTTCCCGTCTGTTTAGAACCTTTTGTTAATATTTTCCCATGATCCTTCTTTGAACCCCAAAAACTTTTCAGCTCCTCTCACAATTATTTTAATTTTCTCTGTTTTATGTTTGGCCTGATCAGTGCAGTTGATGACATATGCCATAAATAATATTACATTTTTGACTGATATAGTAAGGTTTCCTTCTATTTTTTCTTTGGTTTGCTGTGTTATTTGATTCTCTGTTTGTTTGATCGCTCTTTGTTCTTTTACACTTTTTACTGCTTCTGCATAGCTTATATTGTTGGTCATTTAAGTTGTTGAATTTCTTTTGCCTTCTTCCTTACTTTACACCCTCCGTGTGTGACTCTATGTTGTCCTCCACAATTACAACACTTTTCTTGTACTTCATCCTTGCAATCTTCTATTCTGTGGTCCTCTCCACATTTTGGACATCTTTGTTTTCCTTTGCATACTGAGGCTATGTGACCATATCTCTGACATTTATAACAACAGAGTGATTAACAGAGTGTTCTTCCAAAAACATACAGAAACATAAACTTTGCAACAAGAGGAAACAACACCCTGGACCAGGTTTACACCACCATGAAAAATTCCTACAGAGCCATCCCCCTCCCCCACATTGGTGCTTCTGACCATATCTGTGTTAT
The DNA here is from genome assembly GCA_038048925.1 of Garcialebias charrua. Taxonomy (NCBI): domain Eukaryota; kingdom Metazoa; phylum Chordata; class Actinopteri; order Cyprinodontiformes; family Rivulidae; genus Garcialebias; species Garcialebias charrua. The sequence continues at coordinate 7,274 of JBBPBX010025094.1, read as the reverse complement.
GCTAAAGCCAGCATACAGGCCACTGGTGAAAGTCACAAAACCAGTCCGCAAGCAGATACGAGTGTGGCCAGAGGGGTCTTCAGAGGCACTCCAGGACTGTTTTGACACCACAGATTGGAGTATGTTCAAAGAAGCTGCTACCACAAACAACACCACATGTCTCCAGGAGTACTCAGACACTGTATGTTCATACATCACCAAGTGCATTGATGATGTAACCAACCTTAAAACCATCACTGTTCGGGCTAACCAGAAGCCATGGCTGACAGCTGAGGTTTACAGACTCCTGAGAGCCAGGAATGCTGCCTTCAAAGCGGGAGATCAGGTGGGCCTGAGGGCAGCCAGAAACAACCTGGACCGGGGCATCAGAAAGGCAAAGAAGCAGTATTCTGGGAAAATAGCTCACCGTTTCAAGGACAGCAGGGATACACGCAGTCTGTGGCAGGGAATACAGACCATCACAAACTACAAACCACCCCCCCAGACCTGTGACAGCTCAGCCTCTGCGCTGAATGAACTGAATGAGTTCTTTGCTCGGTTCGAGGCAAGTAACAGCACACCAGCACATAAACTCCCCCCCTCTCCTGATGGCCAGGTGCTGACGCTGTCCTCAGACAGCGTAAGGCGATCATTCATCAAGATTAACGCCCGGAAGGCCTCTGGTCCTGACAACATACCTGGTCGTGTGCTGAAGGACTGTGCAGGGGAACTCGCAGCGGTCTTCACGGACATCTTTAACATCTCACTGAGCCAGGCCATCGTCCCCACCTGTTTCAAAGCCACCACCATCATCCCTGTCCCAAAGAAGGCAACGCCCGCATGCCTCAATGACTATCGCCCAGTAGCACTCACCCCCATCCTGATGAAGTGCTTTGAACGGCTAGTCATGAAAAGCATCACATCTGTCCTCCCTGACTCCCTGGATCCCTTCCAATTTGCATACCGACCTAATCGCTCAACCGACGATGCCATCTCCTCTGCCCTTCACACAGCTCTCACACATCTGGACACGAAGGACTCCTATGTTAGAATGTTGTTCATCGACTTCAGCTCGGCATTCAACACCATCATCCCCCAACAGCTCATGTTAGAATGCTGTTCATCGACTTCAGCTCGGCATTCAACACCATCATCCCCCAACAGCTCATCCATAAACTGGACAGTCTGGGGCTGAACACCTCAATGTGTAACTGGCTGCTAGACTTCCTGACCGGGAGACCACAGACAGTACGGATCGGGAGTAACACATCTAGCACCATCACATTGAACACAGGGGCCCCACAAGGATGTGTGCTGAGCCCCCTTCTATTCACCCTGCTAACACACGACTGCACACCATCGTACAGCTCCAACCACTTCATCAAGTTTGCGGACGACACAACAGTGGTAGGTCTCATCAGCAACAACGATGAGACGGACTACAGGAACGAGGTGAGCCGCCTGGCCTTGTGGTGCGGACACAACAATCTCACTCTCAACGTGGAGAAGACAAAGGAGATTGTTGTGGACTTCAGGAAGAGGGATGCCCAACATCCTCCTCTGACCATCAACAGCACCGCAGTGGAGAGAGTGGACAGCACCAAGTTCCTGGGAGTGCACGTCTCAAAGGACCTGTCCTGGAGCAGGAACACTGCAGCACTGGCAAAGAAGGCTCACCAGCGTCTCTACTTTCTCCGCAAGCTGAAAAGGGCTGGAGCTTCAACCCCCATCATGAGCACCTTCTACAGAGGTGCCATAGAAAGTGTCCTGACCAGCTGCATCACTGTGTGGTTTGGTGCATGTACTGCATCCTGCCGCAAGAGCCTCCAGCGCATTGTGAGAGCAGCTGAGAAGATCGTGGGCACCTCCTTGCCCTCACTGCAGGACTTACACAGCAAACGCCTCACTCGGAAAGCCCTCTGCATGGCAGGTGATCCCACACACCCACTACACAGCTGCTTCAGACTGCNCTCTGGAGTGAGGGTGAAACGTTTCTACTAAAAAGAAATTGTCCAGATGAACTGATTGAGAATGAGCGGATTTGATACCTGGACTATTGAGAATGAACTTTCTGGCACACACAAAACAGGCTCTAGAGAAATCAGTCCAGCCTCTCTGAAAATCATCATGGAGGGAGAAGTGGTGATGGCCAACATTCAAAACCTGCCAAAAGCTATGTGCATTCTCTTTGGACTTGCATATGCTATGTATTTCAACTATACCCCAGTTCTATGACGTCCACATTCCAGTTCATCCAACAGGTGTTTTTTGAGCTGGGCCAAAGTGAACTTAAACCAATGTTACAAACATTGAAAAACCAGCTTGCAATGTAAAGAGATGTCTATTGTATTGTGTCATTGAACAGTTTGCATTGAATATAGTCTCAGTAGCCACTTTCTTACCTACATAATCTAATGCAGTTCAATGCAACAGCTCTACAACAGCTGTTAGTTGATAATGTTCAGTTTACAATGTTATAAGAGACATGAATGTCCAACCACTTATGTTCTTCAGTACAGGATTTAGAAGTGTATGCTTAGGACTGGATAGTAAAACTCATTTTATATAATAGTTTGAGGAAAATTCAGCACATTTCATGTAAATGTCCAGTCAGTGTTGTTGGTAAATATAGTAAGTTGAAGCAGTAAGTTGAAACGTGTGTGCTTGATTGACCAAAAAAGATTTCCTGCTCACAGAGCTATGCAGTGGTGCATTCATGAACCCACATCTACCACACTCCTTGTCTGCACAGAGGAGAACACTAGAATTTTAAGGGGAAATAACATGTCGTTCTTCCTTAACAGCAACATCACAAAATATTTTGCGTCATAAGTTTTCAGGAAACTAATGCTTCAGTTGACTGAATTTACCAACAACACAGACTGTACATTCACATAAAACATGCTAAATCTTACCTTTATCATATTTTATCTGCTCCTTTCAGTTGAAGATTCAGAAGACTGTGTCTAATTTTACTGTGTCCAGTTTATCACAAGGACACACAAATTATTGAATGCTGCTGTTTTTGTATTCCTTATTTAAACAATTTATAATGATGTCAAGCACTTTTATTTCCTACTTTTACTTGACTTTTTGATGACAAGCTTTTTTTAATGGCAATTATTGTTTTAATACTTTTTTCTTTTTACTTGAGCCAAGCTTGATGACAAATTGCACTTAAAATGTTCTTTTGCAGCAGTTTTCTGTGAAAATTAAATATAGTGGAACATTAAAATGTTTAATTTCTCCTCTTTTGTAAAATTTAGTGTTGCATTCAATACAATTTGAAGAACAAAAGAGTACTTAATTACATTAGAGGAAATGTAATTACTTATTTTAACAAAACATTATAAGTAGCTTTAAATAAGGTTGTATTGGTTATTTTATTTTATATGGTTATGTAAATACAACTTAAAATGGTAATTTTATACAACTATCAAATGTGTTTACTACATTGTACTGAGGTTATCAAGTTAACACAACTAAACATGTTTAGTTTCTTCTTTGTGTAAAAACTAGAATGGTTTAAGGCAACGGGCTTCCACACCATTTTCTAGTAAAGTCAACTAGTTCAGGTTAAGAGTGGTCTTGTAAGCAGGTCTCGCCAGCAGCTTGATGGTAATAACGACCGCAACAGCTGTTCTAATACAGTAGACTGTCCTTCAGAACTGGTTCCAGCAGACAGAGAACAGCCAAGGTTTTACCCGCAGGGCCAAACAGGTTTGTAGAGTTTGGTCCAAGCAGGCAGGTGGAGGATCATGGAGACGGCTGCCATGACAAGCAGAGCTGGAGCCCGAAGCTGGAGGGGTGCCAGGAACTGAACCATGATGGCAGGATGGAAAAGCAGTGACACAGAAAACTCCAAAAATGTGTTACGGTCATACCCGTAGCATGGGTGTGCAGTATAGACACAAAATAGGTTAAAACAAGAACAACAAAGATTGAGTCAAAGTGATGCTCCTGTCAGTGCGGCCATACTGTGGTGCACGTTTCCTTATGTAGGTGAACTGAGATGTTTATCAACCCTTTAAAATACACCAGAATACAAGAAATAGTTTATTTTGTTCAAAATTTTCTGACGGACAACTCCAAGACCCACCCCCCGTGTCTGCCACTCAAAATGCTTCTGATGCCAATTAATTTAGCACATTTCTAAAGTAATCAGAAGTGCTAATGACATAACTGTGTATTTTATTCAAGCTGAAGGCAGGTCTAAAGGTCTAAATTGCCACTAGTTGGCCTAGTTTTACCGTTTCAACTGCCATAAATATCAATTTTGTACTCTGAAGCTTTACAGTTTATCAGTGTAGTCATCTCCAAAGTCAATAATCAGTCTCAGTGCATCAAGGATGAGAGTATCAACATCCACATCTATTTGAATTTCTTTACTGTAGTTCTTCACAGGAAGGATGCAGTTCATTGGAATCCCCAGACTTGAACTAAAGTCGGTCATCTATAAAAATAAAATAAAAAACATTTCACAATGAGCCAAATATTGTCATTTGTAAACTTACTTTCTGCTAAAGTTTGAACTCACTTTTTTCTTTAAATGTTTGCTCTTGTAGACATTTCTCAGATTATCATCAGTTTCACCACAAGCCTCATCAATTTTGGTGACAACTGCCAGTTGGGGAATACCTGCAGATGCAAACATTTACTTTTCTCCTGTTATTTTACATTTGCTTTTTCAGTTAGGTATAAAATAATTTCAGTTTTTGTTGACAATTAGATGTTGAAATTGTCAAGCAGATGTAAGAAAATAACTAACTCAGAGTAGCTGCTGGAAACATTATTGCGAATCAAAGTCAAAATTTACAGAACTAAACTCTTCAGTTTTCCATGTAATGTCTTTTTTAATTTACCAACTTTATATACAACATATTGGTTGTGAAATTATAAATTACATTCACAGGTCTGTTCTTACCCAGGTCACTGGCTGCTTCCCTGATTTCCTTCATTTTCTGTAAAACGGAGGAGTTCATAGCAGCTGCATTAGCAGAGTAGACACAAACTAGAACATGGACTTTGTCGTTTACAGTTGGAGAAGCGTTGTAGTCAGCATCACCAATGGATAGTGGAGAGATGGGATTGAACTGAAAAAAGTTAAATGAGTGGGGATTTATAAAAGAACAATCAGAGATCGAGTTCACGTAAATTGTTTATTGTGGACTAAGTTACATAAAAGTGGAGCAAATTACCGGTAGTTACGAGGGGAAATGCTCTATTAATTAAAGTGTAAACGTAAAGGATCAAAGTAATGGTTTGTCTTTTCAAATGACTAAAGAACAAGAATTTGCAATGTGGTAAAAGTTGTACCTTGTAATCTTCCTTCACATGTCCCATTATGGCCAGTTTGAGATCATGAGCACAGACTCCTCTTTCAGTTCCATCCTCCAGACCCATGATGTCATTGAACACAAATGGGAAGTAGGTGTCTCTGCCATCTTTCTGGATTTTGTGGGTTTTATACTGAAATACAGAATAGTAAATACGTAAGGATAAATCTTGATGCAACCAGTAAAAACTGTCAATGAGTAAATAAAAATAAAATGGAAGTAAATTTTGAAACTATTAGGAAATTTAATATATTGAACTAATTTTAAAATTTGCTTTTATTTTGTTACAAAGTAAAATCAAGTTTTTTCCTTCAACTGCATTCTGGCATTACCAACAATGCAATTTTGTTTCAGATCAAAAATCAACAAGGCTGTAGGCAATGGCTCTGGTGACAATTTACTCAACTGTAGATGTATGACATTATAATAATTATTGGCTGTAAATGTTCAAAATGTAAACTGTATGCAGACATTTCCAATTTAAAAGTCAAACATGTTTAAGTATAAATAATAGTGTAAATACTGCTAGACACGTGAATCTTACTTCTCAAAAAAGTATGTAACTGAAAAATCATTTCATTCATTCTAATTAAAAATCTACAGCATCTTTAAAAAATGGTCAAACAATTAGAGATCACATAAGTGATAAAATGACAGTATTATACAGACAATATGTAAATACTAGCACTAAAATCTCTGAAAATGCATTTAAAATGTCAGCTATGAGTACAACTGTAGTTCAACCCCGAGTACAACTAAGAGTTCTTCTTACTTTCTTGGAGAAACTGCTGTCAGATGTGGTTGCACTGGTCAAAGCAGAGTTGGTCATTTTCCCTCTTAAAACATTACTGATAGAGTTGATGAAGCTGGACTTTCCAGCGCCAACTGGTCCATAAAGCAAAACTCTAATGTGTCCGACTTCATCATTTTGAGGCTGAAAATTCCTTGCGTACTGTAGCTTTTCTGTACCGCCTCTGTTGAAATATAAAAATTAAGGTCAACATTTATTACTATCGTTTTCCCACATCATAAACTGTTGTTCTCTTGTCAGATCTGCAAAGCATGCAATCATAGCTTTGCTTTGAGGTAAAGACTAGTTTTTGTTCATTTTTACTGCTAATTGGCATCAGATAAGAAGTCCAGAATCATACATTTAGCAATTTGGTCATACACTGTTATTTTAAACAAATATGATTGGTGATGGGGCAGCACAGTGGCACAGTAAGTAAGTAAGTAAGTACGTAAGTAAGTAAGTAAGTAAGTAAGTAAGTAAGTAAGTAAGTAAGTAAGTAAGTAAGTAAGTAAGTAAGTAAGTAAGTAAGTAAGTACGTAAGTACGTAAGTAAGTAAGTAGGAGTAAGTAAGTAAGTAAGTAAGTAAGTAAGTAAGTAAGTAAGTAAGTAAGTAAGTAAGTGAGTAAGTAAGTAAGTAAGTAAGTAAACTTTATTTCTGTAGCACCTTTCACAGACATAAACTCACAAACCCCCTGATGCCTGCTCAATAATACAGGTAGAAAAATCTAAAAAACCTAAGTCTGGTCCTTTGGACATTCAAAAAAGAAAAAGAAAGCAAAAAAATTGTAGAAACGTTTCGTCTTTCGTCCGAAAGACTTCCTCAGTGTGAGCTGCTGTATTCAGCTCAGTCTTATAAATAGCACCCTCTCACAGTGGATCAACCAGTTGGCTGATGACAGCCGAAACCAGCTGCTCACATGATCAAGGAGGACCATCAGCCTAACGATGGATCGTTAGCACCCTGATGGTTGTTTGCTATTCACAGAGGGCTGAGTGATACTTTTCATTCAACCTTTATTTAGTCAGTTAAATCTCATTGAGCCTCGAGGGCTCATTTACGAAAGTGACCTGCTACAAACTAAAGAATGATGAACAGCAATGATACAAATACATTGAACAATAAACAAAAGAAAAAGAAAAGTAGCAAAAACTAGCAAACATTATAA
>JBBPBX010025093.1:28804-39168 GCA_038048925.1 Garcialebias charrua | reverse complement strand
TAAACAAAACAACGAAAATAAATGTAAAAATGAAACCATAAAACAAATAAAAATAAAAACTAAACAATAAAATGAAGCGGACTGTCCCTCCTATCAAACATCACGCCTCAACAGGGTATATGCAAGAATAATGAAGTTAAATTCAATACCTTTAAAAAGGCGTTCAATAAAAAACAACTGGACTTTAATTTGACCTTATAAATTCAATACTGTCTCAAAAACCCTTAAATTTCCCAAAATTTGATTTATCAACTCTTAACAACTTCAAAACATTGCATATACTCTGCTCCATTTCTGGTATGTGTTAACCTTAGCAAAGAATCTAAACTATGCTTTAGCCAAGTCAGGCCATCTCATCTTCATCATCATAGACACCTGTGAGGAGAAAAACCCTACACTACTCTGTTGACTAGTCTGATATCTGAGAAAAGCTCAACTGCTCTTATTCAGAGATGTCTGTGATAAGGGCTAAGACCACATTCAGAAAATTAACACTAAACCTATGATTAAACTGATCAGAACAGAAAACACAAAAATTCTTCCATAACCTGTTAAACTCAATTATCTTATTCACATCCATATACTGTATATATATATTATCTTCTGTACCAAAATGTTTATCACAAACAACTTCCTATCAGTAGAATCCACTGCTAGGCTGCTCTGATACCCCTTAACTAAGGTGCAGCTAATTATATTCTCTAAGAATCAAAATTGATAAAACTAAATTATATATATGGAAAAGTAGTGAAAACCCTATAATTTTTACAAAAATCTATGAACGCACAACTATTGAACTGCACATTCACAAGGCACAAACATATATATTCTCATTAATCTGTCTGAGACATTCACATTCTGTCTGACTCATTCATCTCAACAACCTTCAATCCTCACATTCATTCTTCACAGGCGTAAGAATAATCATATGTAACTTCAACATACGGTGTAAACAACAATTGAGAGGTTTCAACAAATATTGAGAAATCCTTGGCATTTAATATTAGTTGGTTAGTTAATGTGATTAGTTCTGCTCTGCTGCATGTTCCACACCTTTACCTGTAGGATAAAAAATGGTGCAGGGAAATAGATCTTCCCTTCATTGTTCACACTGCAACATTAAACATTCATTCAACATTAATTAATCTGCTGAAAAGGGGAGGAATGTAAACCCAGTTATGGTAAGGTTCCTCTGCTTGTCCATCACAGCTGTGGAAACATTGTAAAGTGCATTTCCCCTTTTCAAATATAAATTATTCACAATTTTATCTTACACGTTCTGTCACAGGGCTGACAGATCATCAGCAGTCCAGATTTGACCTGTAATGAAAAATAAGAAAAAGTCAGCACTAAATCTATATAAATTACCCCAAACATTCAGAATCTTGTTGAGCAACTACTATCCAACAACCTGCTTTTAGGCACTTATTAAAATGATCTTTTATAACTTTATCAAATGTATAACTGTTTCCAGCTCTCATCACTGTATGAAAAGTTAAAACGTTGATCTAATTAGGTATTTGAAATGGTGTGTTTAACTATACAGTATGTTTGTTATCTCCCATCCCCTTTTTTGAAACAGGAGGTAAACAAAAAACATCCTGTTACAAAGAAAACAATGGAAATGCTCATAACACAAACGTCATCTGTACTGCAGGTGGAAATACTACCAGAAAGAAAAAATAAAAACTCAAAACATCCGAACCCAACTACCTAGCATCAGACGTAATACTTCAACCATAAGACACATCCCCCACTAGACACATGTCACACCACCACGACATCCTATGTCAACACCTCCTTCAACACAACCTCTACTCCATCTTCTCCACTATCCACACCAAAGTAAGAGAGCTTTAATCCTGCTCCAACACCGTGAGCCTTGCTGCCCTTCCACTCGGTCTCCAGGACAAAGAAAACATTTACCTTCCTTCTCTGCATCATGCCAGCAAACTCTCCACCTTCCCCTCTTCTGAGCAAGAAGTTAGGGTCCTCATCACAAGATCTGTTGACATTGTCGTGAACAACTTCAGGGGAGCCTGTCTTAGCTGTCGTTGCAACCCACAGAGTGAGACCTGTAAACAATATTCCAAAAGTGGTTACCACACCTAACCTCACCGCTAGGAAATTCATTCTTCCTGTAACAACTATGTACAACAAACAACGTCCCCTTTTTATGTAATGTTATTTTAAGTCTGTTTTGAGTTTTTCCTCAAGTTGTATCAGGCCCTGGAACTGGTCGAGATGCAGTGTCACTCTGTACAGATGTAACTCCCAGCTCCTCAGACACACCCAGTCCTTAAGATGCGCCCAGCCCCTCAGACGCGCTCAGCTCAGCCAAGTCGTCTCGTACCTGCTGTACAATACATTGAGAAGGGTCAGAATTTGATCTTATTGTGCACTTTCATACATCAAAACGTGTAGTCTCTCAGTCAGCTTCCCTCTTTGAAACAAGACGGCATTCACAAATCCGTCTTTTTCATCCACTACCAAGTGAAATGGCCAGGAGTAATCTGGACACTGCAGAGAGCACGCATCAAACAAAGCTAGTTCAATCTCCACAAATGCCCTGTCAGCTTCCTCCGTCCACTGCAGTGGGGACACAAAATTTTTATATCCCACAGCCGAAATGAGGTTCCGCAGAGGAGCCACCTTACGGCTGAAATCAGGAATGAAGTTCTTACTGTAATTGATCAGCCCCAAAAATTTTAACATCATCCTAACATTTGCTGGTTTAGAATGATTTAAAATGGAGCTTTTCTGAGATGGCGTCAGTTGCAGGCCAGAGCCAGAGATGAGCCTACCCAAAAACTGAACTTTTGAACGACCCACCTGTAATTTGTGTTTTGACACTTTAAAACCACACTGGGCTAGATGTCGAAGCACAGCTTCAGATGCGTGCATAATAGCTTCTGAAGTCGGAGCTGCTATCAGAATATCATCGACGTATTGGATTAAAACCACTCCCGGTGGCAAAGGCAAATCAGTAAGGACTTGCTTTAATACATTATTGAACAAAGAGGGCGAATCCACGAAATCCTGAGGTAATCTACTGTACGTGAATTGTTTCCCCTTAAAGGTAAATGCAAACAGATCCCTTGATCCAGCGTCCAGAGGCACACAAAAGAACGCGTTCGCCAGGTCAATACAAGTAAAAAACTTGTGTTCAGGCTGAATAGCATTCATCATAACATAAGGATTTGGAGTACCATAATTAGATGGAACAACAACCTTATTTATAGGCCTCAAATCATGAACTAAACGGTAATGAGATTTATCAGCTTTTGGTACCGGGTGTAGAGGTGTGTTCCAGCTCGAAACAGTAGGCTGCAACACACCAGCTTCCAGCAAACCCTTAATAGTTTGCTCTATACCGTCAATCTGCTCCTGTCGGAGTCGATATTGATGTTTATAGATTGGAACCGTGCCTGGCTTCAGAACGATCGATACAGGGTTGACACTCAGCAGGCCCACATCTGTAGAACTCCTGGCCCAAAGTGTATCAGGCAAACTGGCTAACAGTTTGTCCGTATCAACATGGTCTGTGTTTTCTCCGCCATGTGATCTAGGCAGAGAATGTTTCTCAGGTAACAATAATGTGAATGATCTGTGTGTGATCCTGTAAGTATCAGTTTCTGGAGAATAGTGTAAGTGTGGATTTTGTGTAGGCACCCATTCCCTTACAGCAAGACAGCGTCTCATCACAGGACCTAAATTCTTCGCATCAGCACCAGACACAACCATCAATGACACATGTGGAGCTGATACATCGCCAAGCATATACAGTTGCAGTAACGGTGCAGGCAACTTCACACCTGCCACCACTCCCTCCGGGGCCACATAAATGTCCATGATTTAAGCCACTGGAAATTCACCAGTCTCTTGACAATGTTCAAGCAGTCCTGTCCAGAGCACATCGTAGTCCCCATCACCACAAAGGTCATAGTTCAGCGTGCAATGTGCCACATCAGGAAGCGTGTCATAAGATCTTATGACATTAATCCAGGCGTTCCAGCTCTGCAGTGTGTCGTACAAGAGCGTAGTTGTAAAGTCAGGAACTGCTCCCCACCAAACTTCAGCTTGAAATTCGGCTGGACCAGACTCAGCAGAAGTCCCTTCAACCTGGAGCATCTGATGAATGGAGCTTTTCACTGTAGCACAGTACTGAACAGTTCCATCAGGAAAACTCAGCTGGACGTTGTCAGGACTCATCATCAAAGTCACGTTCTGATCACACAGAATGTCTCGTCCAATCAAGTTCACTGGACATGTGTCAGAAATCAGGAAGGAGTGTTCAAAGCGCAGATTATTCCACACGAGAGCGGCCACTCCTCTGGCTTGATCGTGGGAGTGACGTGTTAACTGACGAATACCTGGCGCCTGTATCAACCATACACATGTGATTTCGGCCGTTAATGCTTAACGATACCAAAGGCTCCAAATACAAGACGCCACCTACTGCCGGACCAGGGCACCCCTATTGGATAGGATATTGGCCTGGGGCCTGATTATTGGCTCCCGGCATAGGACCATGTGGAGTATTATCTGGTGGTGGTGGATATACGTCATGTGGATAACGAGCTGGCGTCACCTCCTGTCTCGATAAATCCTGTTTGGTCGGACATTGAAAATGCCAATGTCCCACCCCGTCACACCGGTGGCACCTGTCCGTGGGTCGAGGGTTGCCCCTCGGACGTTTGTACCGACCCCTGCGCCAGGATGTGGATGGGCCCAGAGGTCTCTGTTGATATGAATTATCAGATGATGTAGGAGGACCCTGAACCTGGGGCATCTGAATTGCATTCACCTTTGTGAAATTAAGTTTGTCACGTATGTCTTTTAATTGGGCCTTAGCTAATTGAGTTTCAAGGGATTTTAATTCCCTGTCATCAGACTCCCTCTTATCAAAAGATTGATCAATAAAATGAACAATGTGGGCTGCCCATAAATCATAATCCATCTTTGTCAGGCCAACAACAGACGCCAAGCTCTTCTTAACATCATCAGACAGAGAGCTCTCTACAGCACCTCTGAACAACAGTTGAGTCGTAGGATCAATCGTTGGATCATTTCCAGTTCTATTTTCCCACAAGAGCTTAACTCTAGATAAGTAGGTCGTGCCCCGTTCTGTAACAGCCGGAGGAATCTCACACAAGTCTGAAGATTTCATAGACGTCGGATATTTCTCTCGTATAATTGGCCATAAAATTTGAACGTGGTCGTGCAGTGTGTCACTGTCTGGGTCCAATTTAGTCCCAGCAGCCTGTTCTATTTCAGTCAAACTACCAAACGACGTGCATGCTGTGAAAACCCTCCTCCAATCACCCAGACATGGCACAATTCCGGCGCATGCCTCCAGAAAAGCGCGGATCCAAGCCGAACCTCCTTTCTGGATATCAGGCAAACGCTGACGGATCAACTCAGTATCCTGCAAACTAAAAGGCGTGTAAGTCTGTTTGCGGACTCCCTCAGCTGTGGTGGAAGAAACGAGAGGTAACATGAATTGAGCAGGAGGCGCTGCGTCAAGGCATGTGTGAACATTATCAGCAATTCTATTTAATCGACCTGAATTTCCTCGCTGCCAGCCAGTGACCTTATCAAAAGTTGTGGCAGGAGGCCTGAGGTCAGGACAAGCAGTTGGACCAGGACAGGTCAGTGGCACGGAGTCATATGAAGCCCCCAAAGATGTCACGCTGAAAGAAGCATCAGAGGACGGTGGACGAAACACATCACCTCCCCTTTGTTCACCCACAGAGCCAGGAGTGGTGTGAATACCACCCATCAATGTTTGCACATGGTCTTGTACCATATTCCTATTTTCTGCTGATTTTGTCTGTAAAATACCCCCTGTAACGAGAAGCAAGTCTGAGCTGGATCTAGTGTGTTCAGAACCAAGTGAGAGCTCTGCCAGATTTATGGATGATAGCTCCGTCAATGGCATTTGGTTGTGTGGAGTTAATCCCACAGGTGCATACGGGGGAGGACGAGGAGGAGGAGGAGGTGCGGGGCAAAGAGGAGGAGGGGGGAAGCACAAGGCCGTTGAGCTTCAAGGCATGTCTCCGTTCTGCCAGTCATGACCATAACGTGCGCCTTTTCAGCCTCCATGTTTTCATAAAATAGCACAAACAGTCACAGCAACAATAAAAAAATAAAACAACCCAACCGTGAACTATCAATTAACTAACTACTTAACTGTGGAGTCTTTCCAACAGCAGCGTTGAACTTAAACGAACAAACAATAAATCTGAGCCGTTCCCTGGACCAGAACTTACAGAATGGTCCAGTGAACTCACCTCACTCAGGGGCAGCTGTGTTACAGGCGCGGGGGAGGGGGGGGGTAACCTCAAGGAGATGTCTCTTCCCTGGTACGAGCATGGAAGGAGGAAGAGGTGGGGGCCCTGTGGTGTCAGGCACTAAGGTCTTATCTGTTGACGGCCATAAAACTGAATGTGAGCCAACAACTTGTCTCTGTGAAACTGCCCTGTGCACACTTCTCAAGCAGATTTCTGTCCAACAGCAGATGGAGACAGGTCATCCACAACAGGAAACATTCCTGACCGACACATGTTATTCACCCAAGAAACTAAACGTCTTTTCTCATCAAGAACATGCTTGACAGCTACCTTCCGACTCCATGAAACCCATAACTCATGCAAAACAGATCCTAATGTGCCAAGGGCACAATTCTTCCAAGTTTGTATAGGTATGTCAGACATTATAATGTTATACAGTACACGTGTTTTACAAGGGTGAAGTGAGCAAACCTCCAGCCAGGACCATGGACAGCTGCAGTAGCCAACCAAGAAACTGCCTGTTTTAAATCACCCTCCTAAAACACCCAATAAAAATGCCACCCCAGAGCACAGCAGTGGTAGTCACTATTAGACTTCACAATTTGACCTACTGCCGGCAAATACACCCACTGAAACAATATATAAAATAAAAAATCTTTCCCTGTTGCCTTAGTTTGCGTGTTTACAGCACTCTCCGGAGTACAGGCCACGAACCTTCAAATGAAACAGAAAATAAATAAAGGAAAAAAATAAATAAACAAAAGAAAGTAAAAAAATAATAAATGAAAAAAAATAAAAAGTTTGCGACCTATACACCGGAAAATACGGCAATCAACTTCAACTGGGAAGGGGAAGAAAAGATTTGACTCTAACGGCGATCACTGGTCCCGGATTGTGAACTAAATCACCTTCTCGGCAACTCTTGTGAACCCGGAGCGGCCCAAACCACTCTGTACGGCAAGCCGTGTGCTGGATGAAAGCCAGTGCGACTCTACGGCGATTAAATCCCGGAGTTCACCTCTGACCTCAGCCCCACAGCTCCCGGAGCCCATAAAATAAACAAATAAAAAAAGTCTCCCAGCCAACAGGCCGGAGCTCATAGATGGGGAAAAAACGCAAACTTAGGCACTCATACTCTCACCCTTTGTGTGTGTGGACTTCTATGTGCTTTATACTTTACTTATATGTACGAAAACAGCAAAAAAAATGCACATTCAAATGAAATACCAACAGTGGTTCACGTTATTTAACTGTTAACGCTAACCCAAACAACCGTAGCTACACTACGATGTAATTTTTGCCCACCCGTAGACAGAACAGACATACAGCCAAGGTAAATTTAGCGTTTTCAATAGCAGACATTTAGGTATAAACGGAAGATCTGCTCACCTGAATGAAGAGGCGCCACTTGGCTGCAGCTTGCTCCGCCACTCGTGGGGGAAGCCCTCAATCGGCTTCCGTTTCAGGCCAAACCTCACACTTCTCAACGTCGGGATCACCAAATTGTTGCGGTTCAAAAGTTGAAGGGAAGCTCTGAAACGAATGTGCAAGTTTTAGGCAGGTTTATTGTACATTATAAGAATAAACCTTACAGCGACCAACAGACCTCTCACCAAGCACAAGTCCAACACACACACATCTTCGAAGGCGGACCACGGTTTTATACCTCTAGATGACGTCATCGCCTCGTGGGACCAATCCTGGAACCGAACCGCCTTGGAACCGCCCTAGAACTTTTCTACTCTGTGAGTGATCCGCCTCTCAGCCAACAAGCTACCAGCTCTGTATGTCAATCATCCAGTGTTGTGTCTGTTGTATTATGCAGGCGTGTAACTGAAAAACTCTTCCCTATTGGAAATAAAACCCGTAATTAAAGGTTCCATCTTGAATATATTTTCACATTATATGGTGGAATTAAGTGAACATAAATCATAACGCATAATATGTGTGCTTCAGGTGTAATACTGATATACATATATTTCACTGTGAACTATTTTTTCGTTTGTTTCCTTTTTTTTTTGGCTAACATTTGTTTTGTATATTTGTGATTTTTTATCCCCTGCTGTCATATGCGAGACAGTAGGTGATCATGTGTCTGTGAGTTTATCAAAATATCTCATGAATCAGTGGATGAACTAATACAATTCTCCGAAATACATCAATGTATGTATTTATACAACTAGCTAACTTTTCTTGTCAACTTGTGTCAAGATTGTTGCCACAGCTAATCAACCTTAGTACCATAAACACAAAAATGTCTCCATCCTAAACAGTTTTACAGATACCAAGCTAAAATTAGTGGCTTTAGCTCAGTCATCCCAGCACATAATCCAAGTGCTAAAAGAACATTCGAAGCATTAAATCAAGGAATGCTACTTTCATTATTCATTTTTAGAGCTCTGCTTTATTAGAAAAGGTACTTTGGTTTTCAGGTTCAGAACCTGTTTAGATATTTGGGTATTTTAAGAAAAGTGACTGGTTTATGTCTGATGGCAGGTTAAAACAAGTTTTCAACCTTGGAAACAAAATTGGTCATCAACTTTGTTTTCAAGTGTTAGATGCCTTGCCAACCCTAAAATTATTATCTAGACATTTCAGATGCATGCACACACACTTTTGTTGTTATATTTTTTTCAAATGAGGACAGGAAAATTATAATACTCAAACAAACTACTTTGTATCATGTTGTGCTTTTAGCATACATTTTCCCAAGTGTTGTATTGTTAGTACTTTCTTAATTTTATTGATTAACTTGAGACTGTTAATATGAACGTAAAGTAAATAAAATAAAAAAATACAAACATTGCTTCAGAAAAAAAATGTATTGTGTAACAGACAATGGTATAATACAACAATGGAATTTACCTGATATAAAATGTTGACAGAATTTTCTGGAGTAATCAGTGGGACTCCAGTTTTCCCCTAAACAGTTACAGTCCACATATTTCTTTGAAATTAATTCTTTAAATTTTTTAGAATGACCAAACATTTCTTTCTGAATTGTCTGAACATCATATAGCAACACAGCAAGTAATGATGTCCTTATTGACTTTAAGCAGCTCTGTAGGTGGCACTGGCACATTACCATTGCCCTAAAATAGACCAAAACTGATAGAAAAAAAAAATCATGGAGTTTGCTCTTAAGGGTTACATGCTGGGTACATTATGAAAAAAAAAAAGGTGTAATTTTCCTATTTCCTTTCTAGATGTCCTTTGCTGTAAGTCAATTACTATTTGTGGAATGTTTATTTTACCCCTCAACTTTTCTGTTAGCTTTGTGAAATGAACTAATACTGATACAAAGGCTTTGCTGTAGTTGAGCAACTATCATCTGCAGCAAAAAAATTCAAATGGAATAAGCTGTTGTTACATCTGACATGCTCACGGCTCTAGGTTAGGCTAGATGTGGGGCTATGGCATCATTGTTTTTGGGTTATATACGCAATAAAATACAAGAGTTGTTCAAGATTTTTTCACTCTGGAATTGGTTTTCCTAAACTACAGTTTGGGGGTTCCTAAAACACCAATGTTTGCATGACACAGGGCTAAAAAAATAAATAAATAAAAAGATGTACAGCTCTACCTGGTTAATGTAATATGGCCTTTTCTTTGTCTGTCCAAACATTCAGTCCAGTCAAGCTATGGCAGGGAAAATATTTTGCCGTGTTTTCCTAAGTTGTCACTCCACGAGAATGCTTACAACATTATACAGGATAAGATCGTACTGTAGGAAGTAGAGCGGTGTTATTTACGTATGTTACCCATCTAACCGGGACATGCTAAACAGTTTATGCATTGTTTGATTTTCCAGAGATGGTGTTTATGTCTCTCCTTCCTGTTTGCCAGCTGATTCATCTCCACAACCCCTTTTCGCCCGACTACCTCACTTCAGTCGAGTACTATGAGCCCCTACCTCCACCCACCCCTTGCTGCCAATTTGACTGGAACAGCAAGTGCAGACTGGGCAGACTTCCAAGAGCCTTTCCAAAGCAGCTGAATATTCATCTTCATTAAGGGTATCACCAGCCCCTCTTCGTCCAGGGCTCGATCTTTTTAACAAGGAGCAAGTGC
>JBBPBX010025093.1:3700-26952 GCA_038048925.1 Garcialebias charrua | reverse complement strand
CTGCCCTCCGCCTCTGGAACTCCCTCCCTGACTACATGAGAGCTCCATCACTGGTTGACTTTAAACAAGGCTTAAACACTTTTCTTTTTAAGCGAGCCTACTCTGCCTCTGCATGATTTTTTCTTAGATCTTAGTTGATATTATCATTATTTTTAATTGATTTTATTAATAATAATAATAATAATTAATTCAATTTATAACGCACTTTTCATTACTGAAAATCTCAAAGTGCTACACATATATTGAATGCTACACACATTCATAAACCGGTGGCGGCAGACTACCATGCAAGGTGCTTTCCAGTCCTACCGGGAGCAACTCAGGGTTAAGTGTCTTGCCCAAGGACACAACGACACATGGTGCGGGTCCCGGGAGTCGAACCGCCAACTTTCCGATCGGGAGACGACTGCCATTACCACTACACCACGGCCGCCCATATTATTGATTTTTGTTGTTTTATCATTGATTTTACTTGATTTTATCACTTGTTTTTATTTGATCTTTGATTTTAGTTGCACTTTGTAGCACTTTGAGATTTTTGTTAATGAAAAGTGCGTTATAAATTAAATTCATTATTATTATTATTTATTTTTTATTATTAGAACACTACTGGGGCAAACATTAGTATACATCTTCACTTTTGCATGTAAAAAGTGTAAAGCATAAAATTATGTTATCTAGTTTACCTAATCATCATAGCTAGTCAGTGCAAAACATTACTCAACTCTTATTGGCTGATGCGTACAGTAGCCAATGACCTATTGGCATAACACAACTGTATGCTTTGCACTCATAAGTTACCGTAGTAACATTCATTCAACCTTTATTTAGTCAGGTAAATCTTATTGAGCCTCGTGGGCTCATTTACGAAAGCGACCTGCTAAAACTAAAGAACGATGAACAGCAATGGTAGAATTTCCTTAAACAATGAACAATAGAAAAACAAAAGAGAGAAAAACAAAAGAGAGAAATACATAGTTTTTTTTTTAACAAAGTATCAAAAAACTAGCAAAACATTATAAGGTAGATGTATAAAATCAAAGACAGGAACAAATCTGCATTGGTTTTTGCCAGGATTCCAACAGATTCTTAAAACCATTTAAAGAGGTCAAGGCCGAGAGCTTCAGATCTTCAGAACATAAACTTTGTTCAGTTGAAAAAAAACAGCAGCAAACTAAACTTGGACGTGCAAAACATTTTGGTTCAATATTAGCTCTTCCAGCAATTTTTTATGCTGGTATGCAGCTTTTGAAAAATACTTGTTTCATAAGTCTGAAAAGTGATGAAACATCAGGCCCTCATTTGGCTAACCATCAGCCTAGCCTAGAGAAAGACTCTTGACCATTTCTCCATACTGCTTTATGACTGATGTCACATCCAAAACATACTAGCTAGTATTTATAACTATTTGAAAGAACATCCATCCATTATTTTACCCATTTCTACCTTCCCTGTTCATGGAGGACACTGGTACCCATATCCAGCCATCACTGATAAGTGGTGGTGCACACAGGACAGGTTGAAAGTCCATCAAAGGGACACATGGAAACCAAAAAATAAAAAATAAAAATAATTCACACTCTCACCTAAAGACAAAATCGTGTTACCAATTAGCCTAACTTGCATGTTTTTAGTATGTGGGAGAAAACCGAAATACTCTGCGAAAACTCATGCATTCAAGGAATGAACACACAAGCATCACCCATAAAAGGTCCTCTTTGATCTGACAAACTCATACCTCAAAGTTGAGAGGCAATAGCTCTACCAACTGCACTACCATGCTGTCTTGACAGAACATCACTTCAAAAGTAATTACCATAATTGTCTGTGTACAAGCCTCAACTTTTTCTCACACTTTGTACCTCGTAGTTTATATGCAGGAGTGTCTTATTTATGTTTTTTTTCATAATTTTCAAAATTTATATTTTTATATTTTATTTTGAAGGACTTCCTGCCATCTCTCGGTAGCTTCCTGCCTGTGACTAACATTTTCCTTTGACAGAGCTGGGCACTCGTGGCTTCCAGCATACTACTCCTCATGAGGTAGGTGTTCATTCATTAATTTAACCTTTATTTAAACAAATAAGTCACATTGAGCCTTAAAGACTCATTTACAAGTGAGATCTGTTGGACAGACAAGTAAAACAAAGATAATGCCTTCAGGTAATCAGATGTACAAGGTCTTTCACTCACAGTTTCAAATTCCCTACCACAACTCCACACATCATGTGACCAGAAGTCTAACCTGAATGACCAATCAGGTACTCACAAGGAAGATAAGATGTGAATTAATTTCTTCAGATAGTTCCCATGTTGTTACTGGTTTTTGCGCTTCATGCACGTACAGACCTGTTAATTTGTTCAGCAATAATGGAAAATGCATGGAGAATTTCTTATGATGCAACTTCCATGTTAAAAGCGATCAGCAGTCGAGGAGGAAATGGCTGCAGCTTATAAGCTGCATCAACGTGTGTCATTGGTCGGGCATTGGAGAGGCAAAGCAGTCCGTCTGGTACTTGTTTTAATAAAAATAAATAAATACAATTTCTGTGTGACATCTTTCTGTGTCAGTAAATAAGCATTTAAATAAGCAGGATCTCATTTTAAGCTCACATCCAAACACAAAGCGGAGAAACAGAAGGAGTCTCCCCCTCTCCCCTTTCCGTCATGTGAGTTCAGCGGTGGAGAAGTCATCAGATTTATTTTTAAAGCTGTCAGTCAGTCAAGATTGACGTACATAAGTTCTTCTTCTTCTTCTTCTTCTTCTTTCGGCTTTTCCCTTTTCAGGGGTCGCCACAGCGAGTCATCCTCCTCCACCTCACTCTGTCCTCTGCATCCTCTGTCCTCACTCCAACTACCTTCATGTCCTCTCTAACTGCATCCATATATCTCCTCTTTGGTCTCCCTCTTTGTCTTTTTCCTGGCAGCTGCATTTCTAACATCCTTCTACCAATATACCCACTGTCCCTCCTCTGGACATGTCCAAACCATCTCAGTCTGGCCTCCCTAACTTTATCTCCCAGTTGTTCAACATGTGCTGTACCTCTGATGATCTCATTCCTGATCTTATCCATCCTTGTCACTCCTAAGGAGAACCTCAGCATCTTCATTTCTGCTACTTCCAGTTCTTTCTCCTGTCTTTTTGTCAATGACACTGTCTCCAGACCATACAACATAGCTGGTCTCACCACTGTCTTGTAAACTTTTCCTTTGACCTTTGCTGACACCTTTTTGTCACAAATCACTCCTGAAACTTTTCTCCATCCACTCCATCCTGCCTGGACTCTCTTTTTCACCTCTTTACCACATTCCCCATTTTCCTGGACAGTGGACCCCAAGTACTTGAAGTCCTGCACCTTTGTGACCTCTGCTCCTTGTAGCCTCACTGTTCCACTGGCCTCCCTCTCATTCACACACATGTACTCTGTCTTACTACGGCTGACTTTCATTCCTCTTCTTTCAAGTGAATACTTCCACCTCTCCAAGTTCTCTTCCACCTGTTCCCTGTTTTCACCACATATTGTAAGGATGGCTCCTGTTGGTCTTGTCTTGATGTTTATTTTGTTATTGTTTAGTCTTAATGTTTATTTTAGTTCCCCGTCTAGTTCAGTCAGTCTTCATGTTTAGTCAGTCAGTCTTCATATTTAGTCTTCATGTTTATTCTCGTTTAGTCTTTAGTGTAGTCTTAGTTCATGTCTATTTCAGTTCCCCGTCTAGTTCAGTCAGTCTTCATGTTTAGTCAGTCAGTCTTCATATTTAGTCTTCATGTTTATTCTCGTTTAGTCTTCAGTGTATTGTAGTCATGTGTTTAGTTTCTGTCACCCTGTTCACCTTCCACCTTCCACGTTTCAGAGTTAGCTTTGTCTGTTAATTGCTCCCAGGTGTGTGTCGTTACTTCCTGTCTTGTCTGTGTGTATATATACTCTGTCTGCAGTCAGTTTTTTGTCGGGTCATTCGTCCATTTCCCCTGGTGTGTCGTGATGTGTATCTGCTGCGCTTCAGCTCCCTGGTCTGTGAGTACGTCTCTTTAGTTTTGAGTTCTAGTAATCCAGCCACAGTTTGAGCTTCAAAGCCACAGTTTTAGTTTAGTCCGGAGTTTATGTTTCATGTTCTACTGCCACGTCAGTATGTTTATTTGTCTCATTAAAGTTTATTTGATTCTCACTCGTGCCTCTGAGAGTCTGCTGTCTGCAACATTGGACTCATTTCCTCACACACCCCGCCAATCATGACAGTGTATTTGCAAGGAAGTCTTTGTAATTTTCTGATATTGAAAAGCTAAATGAATGAAAGGCCTAGCGTTCCTTGAAAGAATCACCCATTGGCTTTCACTGCAGAGTTTTAGACTGAGATTATCGTATGTCGCAAAAGGACAAAACTATAACAGTTTATTTAAACCTTTATAAAAACAAAATTGAGCATGAGCTCATGCAATATTGAAAAATTTGACACTCGAGTATGTGTTTTTACCCGAACTAATCTTCACTGAATATCTGTAAAACTGATCAATGTAAAGCCTTTTTTTTGGTGGTTTCTCTAAGGTCAGTTGGTTGTGGAGGCCGTTTTAAATTGGGTTGACTCCAAAGGTTAAACACTTGTAGATGTACATCCAATGAATTTATTCATGGAAGTTTTATTAAAATCTGTCCAATGGTTCATGAGCTGTTTTGCTGAGATATTTAGTATTGAGTCAGAAAAGTTAATTGCAAATTTTCGTCAAAAATCTTGCACAATCTGTTAGCGCTCAGTGTTGGGGATCAGAATTTCCTCTTCAACGAGCATCATTTCAATTTTTTTCTGATCCCCTTCACCTGGTATGACCACTAGGCTACACTGCATCCACTCTTTAACACAGCAGGCACCCTCAGAATGTGGGGCAAACAACTGTCTCAACAGATGTGAAATGGTTCATGCATATTAGCTCACATTAGAGCTCTCTTTTTGCCGTGCATGACCAGTAACCTAGACGGGGTCGGGAAAAGCCATTGAGGGGGGGTGGGGGGGACTGATTTGTGTGTGCTGAAGAAAGTTTAAAAAAAAGCAGACATGTAACCAGACAGAGACAGTGGAAAGTGACAGCAAGACTAGATGCACACTGTCACATGCTGTCATACACTTACTGGTGCATTGCAAACAGACGCATGAAAAGACACACAAACACACGTACACACACTTGCCCTCAACACCAGCACGTCACACAGACTCTCACTTCTCGCCTCCCAGGAGGCCGTGGGACCAGTGGGACAGAGAGAGAGAGAGAGAGAGAGAGCTCGAGTGTTTCATCTGTTTACATCTAATTATAGAAACAGGACTATTTCTGCAACCACTGCTCCAGCTATTTTATATCCTTTGTAGAGTGAGAGAGAGAGAGAGAAAGAGAGGGAAAAAAGGGACAGAAAAAAAGCTTGACAGCCTTTTCTCACAATAGTGAGCAGTTATCTCATCCCCTCAGCACTGCTACGGTCTGCAGTCTCTCAGTACCAGAGGACACGCAGAGCGAGGGGGAGTGTCTTCTTGTGTTGTAAAATCTTTGTGTAACATGAATGTGCAAATTTTACAAGATGTGAGCTGTGGCGAAAAAGAAAGGCATTGCACTTCCTCCATTAGGTGTTAAAGGGACATGGGACTGGTTTGTGTGTGCTGAGGAACGTGTGTCCTGGACAAAGTCTTTTTCCTCTTTGACCGATTTCAAAGCTGATACATGTTGATGACTATTTGAAAGAAGTATCCTGATGCATGCTCAGTAATCCAGGTAGAAAAGTCAAACTTAACAGAGTTAAGTCGGGTCCTCTGGATGGATAAAAACAAAATTGTTGAAACGTTTGTCTTTAATCCAAAAATACTCAATTCAGTCTGAGGAGCTGCATTAAACTCAGTGTTATAAATAGCACCTAGCATATTGGATCAACCAGGTTGCTGGTGACACTAGCGGCTCACATGATAAAGGAGGACCATCAGCCTAACAACTAGGGATGTAACGGTAAACGTGGGTGTACCGAACCGTTTCGGTACGGCACGTTCGGTTCGGTCCACCTGCGTACCGTTTCGGTTATTTTTTCACTTATTAAACGTTATTAACTGGAAAATATATGTGCCACGGAACAAAAATTCCTAGGCGAGTTTCAGCACGGCGCTATTATCTTGCAGCGCGTGTAGCATTAGCAGCCTAGCTTCTCGTTGCGGCCGGTCTCATGTTTGGGAACGTTATGGCTTTCTTGTTAAAAGACGAGCGCAAATCCAAAGCTGTGTGTGGACGTTGTTTCACGAAGATTAGATCTGCAGCAGCAACACGTCTAACTTGTTAACTGACTTGAAACGACGTCATTCGAATGTGAACGTAACAGCCTTCATCAGGTAATTCAGAGCGGTCCAGATCAATAACACAAGCTGTTGGAGTTTTTAAAGCTCTGGATGCACGTCCGAATGTTGTTGATGTGCCGGCTTTAAAATTATTGAGCCCCACTACGACATCCATCATGTCAACACTTCAGCCAAAAAGTTCAGCACTTTATGAAAAAGTTAAAACTGGTATTGTCAACAAGTCCTGGACCAGATTAAAGCCCTGCCATGATGATGATGATGACCGAGAGATTTAACCACCTCAACTGTTCAAGAAGAGGTATTGTTGCATGCATCAGGGTAAGAGGTATTGTTGTTTTATTATTATCTAATTAACTTTTTAAATTTAAAATTACTGTATAATCTTATTAACTCATTTTTTTAACCTCTTTGTGTTTTATTTCCAGTCTGGAACAGAGATAGCAGCTGACTTCTTCCTCTTCAGGGAAATCCACCAGATCAACTGCAGCTAAGTGTGTGACGACTGAACTCTGAACTTTTCCAGGCACCTGTCCCACCTGGAGGAGCAGGTCCAAGAAGAGCTTGTGAGTAATGAGGACAAATACAGCCACACTGCTGCTACCTGTTGTTATTGAGATGATTTTCTCCACCTCTGGAGATATTCACTGCAACTAGATCTGTGCTTTTGACAGAAAATGTGGACAAGTTGGTCTTTTTGGACAAAAACTTTAAACTTGATTAGTTGGATTGTAAACAGTCTGTTGCTGCTTATTGTTCTGGTTCTGACTGTTTTTGTATTTATTAAGATTTTTATTATTGGTAATATAGTTTATTTATTGTAAAGAATGCTATTTGTTGAAAATATCATCCAAATGGGTTGCTTTTATTTATTTTTACACAAACATATAGTTTACTTGGCACATTTTCAAAATAAACATTTTATAAGTCTTTATTTTGTCTTTTTTTTTTTTACCGAAAATTAACCGAACCGAACCCTCTTTGTAATTGAACCGAACCGAAATGTGATTTTAGCGTACCGTTGCACCCCTACTAACAACCAATCGTTAGTGCCCTGATGGCTGCTTGCTATTCACAGAGGGCTGAGTGGTACTTGCAATAACAGCATTGTAAGAAGGTGACAACTGGACACATAGGCCTCCGACCCTGTTTAATGATGGACATTAGTTATGTTTACATGGGCATAAATAATCGAATAAAACGGCCATTCGGAATAAAAATGTGTCATGTAAACGCCCCATTCGGATTATTCTTTGTTGATTCAGCTCGATCCGAAAGGATTTGCAATCAGAATGAGACGGATGGTTTATGCCGATTCATAATCCGAACGGTGTGCATGTAAACACTTACGGTAATCTGTAAAAATAAAATTCAGATTGTGGAAAACTGACCTGACTGTTCATGTGTGACCTATGTCTACCTCACGTATTTCCACCTGGTTAATGCTAATAATATAATAATAATAATAATAAATATTATATAATAATTATTATATAATATTATAATCATGTCTGTGCAAAGCTTGATTTTTTTCGACCGCATACGCCTAATCGGTGTTGCACAATAAACTGCCCGACAACGGACTGTTTTGTATGCGACACCAATGTATTAAATTCCCCTTCTTCATCCCTGATCTGGCCTTTTCTTTTTTTTTCTAAACTTTTTTTGCCAAAAAGCAAGCAATCTTTTCCTCTTCTGTTGATGCCATGACTGAAATGGTGAGAAATTAAGGAATTTGTCACGAACGCATTAAAATCGGGTCTAGCGTGGCTGTGGAAGGGTCTGGAGATTTCCTAGTGGGCTGGTCTGATGTGTGGGCTGCAGGGCCAGCATTCCCTGTTTTTTTATTTTTTATTTTTATTTTTATTTTTTTTATTAACATTCATTCAACCTTTATTTATACAGGCTAGCCTCGTTGAGTCACGGGGACTCATTTACAAGAGGGACCTGTCTCACTCACACCAAACAACCATCCACTCTCACACTCACACCTAGGGTCAATTTAGAGTCACCAATCAGCCTAACAAGCATGTTTTTTGGTCTGTGGGAGGAAACCGGAGTACCCGGAGGAAACCCACGCATGCACGGGGAGAACATGCAAACTCCACCCAGAAAGGCCCCGGACCGGGATTTGAACCGGCAACCTTCTCGCTGAGAGGCAGCAGCTCTACCAGTTGTGCCACCGTGCTGCCCAACATATAAACACAGAACACTGCTGCGGCTGGAGCTGCCAGCTCTTGTTGTTTTTTTTTCTTTTTGACCTGTCGATCAATCCAGTAGGCATGACAGCAAATGACCAATCGGTGACCTCAATTTGTTCCAAAGGTAAACGCCCCTTGTCTGTGGAGCTGCTGTGCAGCCGCTCAGGCTGGAGGCTCGAGCATGAACTCTCTGCGGACAGTGCGGACAGTTTCCACGCAGGACACGGGAGTATACTGGAGCCTTAAAAGTTTCTTCCTCGTGAGGGAATTTTTCCTTTCCACTGTCGCCTTCATGCTTGCTCAAGATGAGCGTTCTGTGATGGAGTTAAACTCAAAGCAGTCTGCTCCTCAGATGAATAATGTTATTAACTTACTTTTTTATATATGAATGTTTCTGTTCAGTGCCCTGCGACGACTTCTGCTGTGACTTGACACTGTATAAATAAACTGAATTGAAATTGAATTGAATCTCTCAAACCAGCGTTCCTCTCTATCAAGGATGTCAAGAGTCAGAATCAGAGAATCTTTATTGTCATTTGCACCGCATGTGGTACATGTGATGAAACGAGATTATGTACACAGGGTCCCAGTTACATCCAACAACAAAATGTAAGAGAAAAACAGTAATAACATCTAGGATATAACTAAGAAAAACATCAACTAGAAATACACTAAGCACTAATGTAATAGAAAAACATCATTACAAACAGCAGCACGAACATGAGTCTGTATGAGCAGATGGTCACAGATGAACACAGCAACAAGAAAACAGATCAGCATCAGCATGTTGTGATATTTTGCAGTGATTATTCTTATTATTTATTTATTCATGAGTCTAACAGCCTCAGGGTAGAAGCTGTTCCTCAGTCTAGTGGTTCTACATTTGATGCTCCTCAACCTCCGTCCTGAGGGGAGTGGGGCAAAGAGTGTGTGTGCTGGGTGAGTGGGGTCTTTCATGATGCAGGTGGCTCTTTTCCTGCATCTGGAGGTGTAAATGTCTGTGATGGTGGGGAGACTGACTCCAACATCTTCTGTGCAGCCTTCACCACTCTCTGCAAAGCTTTTCTTTCTGCAACTGTGCAGCCTCCATGCCACACGTTGATGCTGGAGCACAGGATGCTCTCCACTGCACACCTGTAGAAGGAGGTGAGGTCTGGGCTACTCAACAGACAGCCTGGATGGGTGGCTGCACAATCATATGTGAGCAGAGTGAACTGAAGAGGGCTCATCACACATCCTTGAGGCGAGCCAGTGCTGAGGGTTATGGTGGAGGAGGAGAAGTTGTGGATCTTCACGGACTTCACGGATGTGAACATCTTCATCCCTGAAAGAGTGACCGCTGGCCTGCAGATGAGTGTAAACTGTAGAGTCCTGGCCTGATGATATTGCTCTTCTAAGAGCAACATCATCTTTTGGTATTTTGGATTAAAGACCAAAAGTTTCAACTTTTTTTTTTCATGTGTCCAGAAGACCTGACAACTTTGTTAGATATTTGAAAGAAGATAGCTTCAAAAATGACCAGATTATCACTTGTTGAAAAACTCACTCCTGTTCTTCAGATTCTTGCTTTGACCAATCAAACAGTGCAGCCCAACACAACAACCAAGGCACAAAAAAAAGGAGAAAAAAAATCTATTAGCAATTAGAAAAGTATCTAATGTGTAAAGAGGCAGGGTCTGTGGGGTAGTTAATCCTCAGTCTTGGTTGCTGATATCCAGCTGAGTGGCTGCTGTTTGTCAGGGGGTGCCTGGAGGGGGGAAGCTGTTAGGGAGACGCTAAGCTGGGGGGTGCCAGGTGAGAGCCAGATCAAGAGAGGTTTAGGCCTGTGCTGTCATGAGCTATGTTTCCATCCAATTTAAATTCGATTTTTGAGCGAATTTTAGAAAATTTCGCTAAAATGTAAATTAAAATTATGAGGATCAGAAGTGTTTCCATTAAACTGGCTTGAAGCGCATCTGCAATGCCACGCAAAGCGTCTCTACGTCAGACGTCAGCGTCATTACGTCACACGTCAGCGCCATACGTCAGACGTCAGCGTTACGCACTTCCACAGTAAACAGGAAGTAGCGTTTGAAAACAGACATCTCGGCAAAATGGAGAGAATATTTCAGGTATGTGTTGCTATCGGGCAAGTTGTATTTATTCTGTCATGCCAACTAGTTTTAGCGATGTTACATGTTGTCCGGAGCGGAAACAGCTGATCAGTCACGTGACGTGAATGTTCGCTGCGGCAGAACTGAGTCGGCTAATCTGTTTCCATCTGTCGTTTAGCCGACTCAGCTCTGAATCGACTCCCCAAAAACTACCTCAAGCGAGCGTATAAACTTTAGAGCGACTTAGAGGAAGTTAACTCGAATTATGCCGTTTCCATTTAGCTTTTCTGATGCGATGCTTCATAATGCGCACCTAGAAACCTTGATGGAAACACGCCTACTGTCAGACAGGCTGCAGCTTCTTTCAGGTGCTTTCACAAAGATCCCCCCAAGGCCAAACCTGCAGCCTGCTGCATGCAACCTGAGCTATGCATCCCCCCATCCCCAACCCTATTGCATAAACCACCACACAATGGAAATGTGCTCCTCTGCCACCACCTACTCCAAATGCTTTATTCTGAGACGTGGCAGGTAAATTAATTGGCTGTGAGCGTGTAACATAAATGCTGAGATAAAGGTGCGTTGTCTGGCCGAGGCGTAGCATAACGGCCGCGATGATAGCTCCATTGTGTTGATGTTGAGAGGGGTAGTTAGCAGCACAGCCAGCAGGGCTTTTTCTGAAGGGCTGGATAGCCGCTGATTAATAGTGGGGAATGCTTTGAAGTGACACCCGAGTGTGCCAGCTCACAGCCTAATAGCAATATCATCAGTTTAGTAGGGTGGAGGGAGAGGTTCCCTTTTCCTTGGTCTTCATTAACTAAGGTTTCCCAGCACTATTTGCTATCTGACTTTTAAACACTTGCCTTTAAAGACCGTGTAAAGTGAAATTAAATGTGTGTTTTTAGTTTGTCACATGGCATAAATATGTGTTATTAATCACCCATATAAATCTGACTGATTAAAAACATTGTTTTCCTTATAAAATTAAGTCTCAAAAATCATGAAAAAACATAATTTTCCCTTGGTCTGAAACTGTGGGGGCGTGTCAGCGCGTGGGCGTGGTTTCAGCGCAGTACTGCGGCCTGCAGCTGAGCTGTGTGTGGAGAGGCAGACAGGAGCAGAGCCAGTAAACCTGCTCTGTTTTTATCTGAGTTCTGTCTGTAACAGCAGCTACTTTTTCCAAGAGTTACGCTGTTTTTGTAAATAGTTTTCTTGTGTGTTTTTAATCTGGAATGAATAAAAAAAAAAAAAAGTTGTACCATGCGGGAATTGAACCCATAAGGTTTGGGACGGAAGGCAAACGCTTTATCCATTGACCTATCCAGGCATTACAGATACTCGCAAGGGCGTAGATTTCATCTCATTATTGGGGGGGGGCCATAAACAGGGAAATTTTTTAAGAGCAATTTTGGGGGGGTCGGCAAAGTTACAGTGAAATGTAATGCAAAATGTACAGAGGGAAGTTTATCCAAACTGCATACTATGCAGAATAATCAGCAATAATATTGATTTAAATGGCATGTATTTAGTAGTCTTAATAAAATACTACTATTAAAATAATATATATATATATATATATATATATAATAATATATATATTATAATATATATAATATAAAATACTACTATTATAATAATATATAAATAATATAAAATACTACTAAATACTACTATTAATCAGTACAATAGTGACACTCATTACTCTTGTAAAAAAATTTAATATGTTCAATCTTTGCCACTTGTCATTTTGACAAGTGGCAAAATGAGAATTTTGCAAAATAGGTCCCCTCTAAATATTGTTTAAATTTCAGTTTGGCTTGTATTCATAGATTGCTGTGGTCAGTGTCACTGATAATCTGGTACCACACCTTCCCAAAATCTTAAAGCTTAAAAAGAAAACAGTTTTCAAGGAGAAGAAATACTTTAATGCAGGGGTCACCAAACTTTTTGAGACTGAGAGCTACTTCAGTGGGACCAAGAGGCACAAAGGTCCACTTGTTCGTTCCAAACAAATTTGCATGGTTCAACTTTAATTATAGTATTAATAATAATACATTTACATACATGTGAATATATGACTGCCTGATCACATCTGATCTGGTCTGTATTATTAAAGACTCCACACAATGATTTAGCTTGGTAAATATGATCAATTATTATTGATAATTACCAGTAGTGATTAGAACTCTCAATCAAGAACTTGAGTCCTCAGTTTGAATAATTTTTTGGCTCTTCTGTGCAAATGTAAATTGTTCTTAGCTTTGACTGGGAGTGTGGATGGTTGTTTGTCTCTTTGTCTGTCTCTGTGATGGACTGGAGACATGTCCTGGGTGTCTCTGGGACAGACTGGTGACTTGTCCTGGGTGCCCCTGCCTTCACACAAAAGCAGCTGAGATTGGTTCCAGTCCTAAACAAGGGGGCATAATGGATTACTTATTAACTGATATTTAAACATAAAACACTATTTCTTTTATGTTAAACTCAATCTGTAACATTTGAAATTCATTGTATTTTATAAATATTTTATTAACTGTTTTGTAGAAATGAACACGTTTGTAACATTCATTCAAAATATGCCTTTTACTGTAGCATTTTTTAAGAACCTATTAAGAATAAAATCTTCCAGTTGCAGATACAAAATATCAATAATGTAATTGTAATATAATAAACAGTGACTTTTTTTATTAATCATGTGACATAAGTATTGATCCTCAACATTTTTTATAATAATAATTTATTTATAAAGCCCTTTAAAACAACCACAGCTGCAACAAAGTGCTACACATATAAAATCATTTTAACTAATCATCACATCTTCTCTTTTTAAATTATTTATCTTTCACATATTTTATCATTACTTCTTTCAAGAGCTCCACACCTGAAAATATGATGAATGTGAATCCATCCTGCTCAAAGCTGCACTGACATTTTTCTGTCTGTTGTGAGCCACCAGGGAGCTAGTTAGCATTGAAGCTAGCGTGTTAGCTGATGAAGTGTCGCTCCTCGTTGCGTTTTGCTGTTGCTACAGCCACTAATGACACACAGACACACTTGTCTTTTAACACTGTGAAAGACCTTTTCCTCCCAGTCACTGTCACCTATGTTTTAAGTAGCTACTTACTGGAAGTTAATAGTTTGTGCTGCAGCTCCCGTGCGGAGCCGCCTGTGACTCCGGTGCCGCTGTTGTTCCTTGTAAACATTGGACTAAACCATTTGCCAACAGAGAGGGGGGGGCAAAATTTCCTTTTTTTTTCTTAGAATAATGGCGGATTTCTCTCTTTTTTTGCCTTTTTATATTTATATTGTTTAAATACACGGTTTCCTTTATTGAATTATTGGGGGGGACAGATCTATAGTTCCCCAAGATTGGGGGGGTCCGGACCCCCCCGACCCCCCCAGGATCTAAGCCTATGGATACTCGGTATAAAACCACGCGGTATAAAAACACGTTATGATTTGTACGGGTGCCCTGACCATTGCGACATCCAGGGAAGATGCATGAACGAGGCATAATTGATTAGCTAGCTAACAATAAACAAAATATCTATGCTATTGCTATCTGATGCTATCTGCGATTCGCGAGTGAACGGCTCCACCGATGCGAAGAACGCATTTATACGGCTGGAGCTGCAGGGGGTGGGGCTTTACACCGTGTGACGAAACACGGACACATTTAAACCACGCCTAAAAAATCCTGAAACAGAAATATCTTTATACACCGTTTGATCTATAACTCCAAAATTAATTGAGCTACAATTTTGAGACTTTTTACTCATTTACAAGATTACAATTATCACATTTATAATGTTTATTTAAGAAAATGTTGAAATTCACTTTACACGGTCTTTAAGATCAGCTGCAAACTTTTGAGAGCTTACACATTTTTATTTTTACAACAATTTCATAATTTTCAGTCTTATTTTATTTTTATTTTTTAAGACAACAGGGAGGTCTTTACTCACAAAAGCTTCACCACACAGTAGGGCTGTGCGATATGACGATATATATCGTGGGGACGATAGAAACGTGTCTATCGTGCTACTTTCCTTCTATCGTCTCTATCGTGATAAATAAGAATAAAAAAATAACGGTCGCAAAGAAGCTTCATATTGTGGTTTTGCGAGATGACGGCGCTGCTTTATGTTTGACGCACGCGCGGGTTTGCGACACATGCTTTACGTTGTTAAACTCGAGTTCAACAGAGACGCAGCCGGCATGAAGCCGGTGTCACCAGATATCTATGGGTGTCACAACATGGAGAAACAGCTGCGCAGGCAGCCCAAGAAGAAGAACTTTTACCAAAAAGAGGGGGAAGCTCACCTTGTTAGCTTCCATTATTTCGCTCCGCTGAAACTCGGAGACAAAATGGGTCCAGAGGACACGAAGTCCAACCGAGTCCGAACTCGGGTCCAGTTAACCAATACAAAACAGACCAGAGACACAACAGAACCGGAATCAAACGCAACGTTTTCTCTTTTCTGTTTCTTTGCCTTGTTTACTCCAGTCAGAGCGGATTTCTTCTTCGTGGGTTTTATTAGCAGCCGTTGTTTTACCGCCACCTGCAGGAAAATTTGGACCAAAGTAGGTCCAAAGTTGGACCAAAGTTTCTACTTTGGTCCAAATTTCCTTGTTCTTTTTGTTCACATTCTTATAATTGTAACTGTATCTGTAGTAAAATAAAATAAAAACTTTGGTCCAAATTTTTCCTGTACACACACACACATCGTGTTGTATATATACAACACGATGTGTGTGTGTGTGTACAGGAAAAATTTGGACCAAAGTTTTTTTTTATATCGTGATATATATCGTTATCGTGATATAAAAAAGTCCATATCGTGATATATGATTTTTTCCATATCGCCCAGCCCTACCGCACAGTTTATTTCAGTTTATTTATACAGTGCCAAGTCACAACAGAAGTCATCTCAGGGCACTGAACAGAAACATTCATATGTAAAAATAAGTCAACAGAAACATCCATCCATCCATCCATTTTCTTCCGCTTATCCTTGGTCGGGTCGCGGGGGTAGCAGCCTAAGTAGGGAGGCCCAGACTTCCCTCTCCCCAGCCACTTGGAGCAGCTCCTCTGGGGGAATCCCAAGGCGTTCCCAGGCCAGCCGAGAAACAGAAACATCCAGATTTAAAAATAATAATTTAAGATTTTTTCTGAGGAGCAGACTGCTTTGAATTTCACTCCGTCACAGAGCTCTCATCTTGAGCAAGCATAAAGGCAACAGTGGAAAGGAAAAACTCCCTCATAAGGATGAAACCTTTAGCAGAACCAGGCTCAGGACCAGCTACCATCTGCTTCGATCGGCTGGGTTTGAGAGGAACATACACAATGGCAGGTCAAGAATCACATGTTAAGATTATATCAAATGAAAACTATTCAATTTTAGCAAATCATTTAAGAAAGTCAGGTAAATTTGTCCTCTAGTTGTCTAAGCCTATAGCAGCATATCAAGTCAACCCTAACTACCGGTATAGGATTTATCGAAAAGGAAAGTGTCAGCCTCACGGACAGAAACTTGAAGTTGGTTCCACAAGAGAGGAGCCTGATACCTGAAAGATCTTCTTCCAATTCTGCTTTTGGAAACCCTAGGGACCACGTGATAGCCTGCAGTCGGAGAGCAAAGTGCTCAGTTAGGAAAATATGGAACAATAAGATCTGTAATAAAAGATGGAGCTAGGTTGTTGAGGGCTTTGTAGGTTAGAAGTAAGATTTTGAATGCATTTCTGGACTTGACAGGGAGCCAGTGGAGAGAAGCTAAAACTGGAGAGATATGATCTCTCCTACTAACTCCAGTTGATGCCGGGTACCCACTAAAAGCGCCGAAACGCTCTTTTTTTTTCTCTTCATTTATAGATGGCCTCCCTTCTCACCTTACAGCCATCCTCTCACACCGATATGTATTTTTATTTTTAAATAGAGAGAAATGTATTTTTATTTTTAAATAGAGAGAAAGAAAAGATGGAAAGTAAGACAACAAAACAACAATTATCCACAAAAAGAGCACAAGGCAAACACACCCAACCTCCGTCCGCAATCCTGCAAAGCACATGACAGAACACAGCAACGAAACATACATGCATAAAGACTAATAATATTCATGACCTTGCAGTAGATTTCCATAAATAAACATACCCATACCTACAAATATATATACAGTATACATACATATGCATTCATATCACATATCCATCTACATATCTGCATATGATATCTACATATACATCCCTGCATCCATTTGTGTGTGGTTGTGAGCATGCATAAGTGAATAAGGTTCCTCCAATAGAACATTTAGTAGCGACTGTGAAGCATCAGAGATCCGTCCCCCCAAGGCCCGAGGCAGACGAAGGGGCGATCAAAGCCCAAGACCCCAAGAAGGACCCCGAGCCCAGAGTCCCCAGGGCCACCCGAACAGGACGAGCCACTCGCCCACTCCCCAGATCCGACCAAGGGGGAGAACCGGACGAGCTCCACCAGCGACCACACACAATGACCCCCGGGGGGCCAACAGCGACAAGCCCACAGGCCCCCGCCGGAGCCCGCTGCAAGAGCCAGCGTCGAAACGCTCTTGCCGCACCCTTTTGGCCGCTTGTCACCAGAATCTGTTCACACTGAAGACGTGTCTGATGACGCGCAGTGGGACGAGCGTCTGGCTCCTTTTCCGGTTGTTTTCTTGTACACCAGGCAGATAAAATCAGCTGTACGTGAGCCCCGTTACTACTTGAGTGGGTTTTCTACGAGCCGAACTGCAGCTCCGAAAGTCTTTGTTGAGATTAAAACATTTTTTTTATGTTTGGGGTGATTGTACGCTCGAGCGGACAGCGGCAACTGTAAAAATGCCAAGTTTCTTACCGGAGGCTGGTTCCTTCATGGAGGCTCGTTGGAGTAAGTTTAAAAAAGTCAAAAGAAAGTCCCGTCGTCCCGTCGTCGTTGCGTCATCACATAGCAGAGTCTCTCCCGATTGGTTGCTGCGATGCGGCGAGCGGCGAAAGTTCAAATATTTGAACTTTGGTTGCTCGACGCGTTCGCCGGCTTTGGACGCGTCGCGTGCGCGGAAAAGAACTGTTGCGCGCTGCCGCGCCGCTTGAAATGCTCAAAACGCGCCGCTTCACGATTTGCCGCGCCTCGACGCGTCTCCACATAGACTTTCAATGTAAACCGGCCGCTTCCGCCGCCCTAAACGCGTTTGGTGGGTACCTGGCTTAAGACTCTGGCAGCAGCATTTTGGATCAACTGAAAACTTTAAAGAAGTACTTGGACACTCAGATAACAAACCATTGCAATATTGCGCAGGTGAACTGCAGCCAGCCTGAAGGACTCACGGGACCCATGTGGCTCAAGTGGGACGATTGCTGGGATCCACTTTGAACTACCATATTGACAGACAGCTGTAAATTTGTGTGTGTTTGTGTGTGTGTTGAGTTTAAAAAGCCATGCCAGGGAGGAAGGGTTGGGTCTGTCAGCTGTTGGAGTAAAGTAAACTATTAGCGCTGGAACAAGGCAGTGCTTCCAGTGAAGAATTAGAACCAGTTCTAATTGCAGTGAGGTTGGGCTATGATTACATGCTGGCTAATGCACTGACAGACTTCTTACTTGGCTGGCTCTCAGAACGCCGCTGAAATGGCTGAATGCCTTTTGGTTATTCTGTACAGCTAAATGGGAGGGTGTCTGAACGCACTTGTGTGTTTGTTCCTGCTATATGTGGGTGGCAGCCTGTGTGTGTACAGTATATATTAGATTTAAAGTTGATCTTAGCAGTTCTTTTCACACGCTTTTAAGAGTTTTGCCTTTTCTTTCTTGCATGTGTGTGTCTACGAGTTTCCGTGCGATAATGGCGTTCTGCTTCTGTCTTGAGTGCCTGTCATTATTTGTAGTGGAGGCAACTTTTCTTCCCAAATCAAAACTCAGCTGGCACAACTGTCTCTGCGCAGCAGGGAAGGAATGTGTTTCTGGGTGTCTGAGATTTTGTGTGTTATGCATGTGTTGTATTTGTTTCTGTGTGAAGGTGTGTGTGTGTGTGTGTGTGTGTGTGTGTGTGTGTGTGTGAGTGAGAGAGAGAGAGAGTGCATGCCCACAGGAAGCGGCAATCAAAGGAGCTGTGCGGTGGAGAAATTGTATAAAAAAAGGAACGAGAGAGGAAACAGAGTGGCAGTCTGCTGAGAGGGCAGCATGTGGGGGTGGATGGGGGGGCGATGCAGGTGCCTAATTCTACCTCATTCCTGGGCATTTTGCATGCCATCCATCTTTCTCTTGTCCACATTTCTGTACAAGGCCGATGGTGATATAAATCCTCCTACTTCAATTATAGTGCTGCTTAGACAGTATCTCAGTGACAGAAAACACTAGCTGGTACGATTTCTGTAAATCTATTAGACTCTCGTGTAAAATCACTTTAAATTGCCAGCATCTGGAATGGCAGTAATGGGAGAGGATAAAACCTGTGTGGCATCTTGTGGGGAAAAACACATTTAATGTACCAAAATGCTCACTTGACATTAACAAGATTGCTAACAGGAAAATGAATAAAAGGTTTCCAACATTTCACTTCCCTTTTTCTTCTATGGGCTATGGTGTCTAAAGCTTTGTGTCTGGTTAGCATTCATTAACGTTAATACAAATTTACAGTCATGTGCAATATAACTACCTTCTGATTACATTATGCAACTGAACCTGTTCGCTGGAACTAAATCAAATGAGCATTTTCTGTGTTGCATTGAATTATTTGCAATGAATTAATCTAAAAGTTGGATTTTACACAAAAGACAAAGGTTTTTCCATACAATCCTCATCCTTGCTAAAAGCTTAACCAGGAACAAAGTTAGCAAATTAGACAGCAGCTAGATCACCAATATGCAAAGCAACTGTTGCATTGCTTATCAGGTAACTTTTTTTTGTATTGTCACTGTTTAAATAAATGTCAGTGGAATGGAATATGATTTTAATATCAGCAGTTGATCCTGTCTACAGCTACGCTGATTTGTTTATGGTTCTTAGGAAACAAAATGTCTTCGTTTTTGACAAGCAGAAAGTCTGCACCATACTGGCTAATGTGTGATGAAGCAGTGAGGTATGAGGAGAGATTTGGTCAATGTTAGTTGCAGGACGTTACTAAGCCAGATTGTGAACATAAACACTGGATGGACGTCATTAGGTGCACCGAGATTAGCTTTGCAGCTAGGCGGTAAGGGAAGGTGATGATGCAGCAGATAGTTGTTAAATTAGAAATAAAATATTTCATCCGCCCTCTGAGTTGAGCATTATATTATCTATTAATTGTCTGTTACTAAAGGCAAAGGTGGGCCACAATGTTTTGTGTCAGTATGTGTGTGTGCATCTCTTTCCAAAGTATCTCATGAACCACCACACAAGTTTTAATGAAACCTGCTGAAAATATTAATTGGAAGTACCTCTATTACCGATTACCTTGTGGCGATAGCCCAATTCAATTTAGCCGACAGAGACAAAAATGGCTATAAGTCAATTAATTTTAGACATTGTACTGAACTTTGGTGTGGTGGTGGTTGATGATAATCATTCACAACAGATTCTCCAAGTGCTTCTATTTGTGCCAGATCTTAGTTTAAAACTTTTGCATTAAACGTTTGAGTCGATCTTGATTAACAGTTAGCAAAATATCTCATGAACCACCGGAAACATTTTTAATGGAACTTTCAGAACGTCGTCACTGGATGTATATAATAATACCATAGCAGTACCATACCAGTTTATTTATAAAGCACTTAAAAATACAGCAGCAGCCGTCCGAAGTGCTGTACAAGAATAAAAACAAGCACAAAACAATAAAAACAATCAATCTCAATCATATAAATATCGGTACATCACAAGTAAAATAATACAACACTAAAACAGAGATGTGAACTCATTCTGGTTTAAAAGCCAATGAAAACATATGTGTTTTTAAACGAGTTTTAAAAACAGATATTGATGGGGCCTGCCTGACCTTCAGTGGCAGCTCGTTCCACAATTTAGGAGCCAGAGCTGAAAATGCTCTGTCTCCTCTGGTCTTATAAAAGGTTTTTGGGACTGCTAAAAGCATCTGGTCAGCGGATCTGAGAGCACGTGATAATAATAATAATAATGTCACATTTTGTCATCTGTGTATGTTTCCATACAAGACGAAATTTGTCTCTGCATTTAACCCAATCACCACCAGGTGGGGCAGTGGGCAGCTATAGAAAGCGCCCGGGGAGCAATTTGGGGATGAGGTGTGCTGCTCATACACACCACAAGGTATGCAGTGACCGGGGTTCGAACCTGGGTCTTTCGGGTCCCAAGTCGGCTGCCCTGCCTCTACACCATCTTGGCCCCTCATCTACAACTTATACTGTTTAAAGTTAATCCATTTCAAGATGGTTGCCACAGCTAATTGAAATAAATTGGTACAACTCTGTTTTACAAATCTTGAGCTAAAATTTGATGTCGTAGCTGAGGGACATTCCCAACCTGTACTCTTAAAGGGGACCACATATTCAAAATTCACTTTTTAATGTTTTTTTTACTCAACTTTGGGTATTTACTCCATAAAAAAACAGTCCTAAGGCCAAAAAAATGCACCCAGTGGTTTATTTACTCTAAGTAGATTTATTTAACTGTGATAAGATAGGTTTCGTTTTGAAATCATCGCGCCTGTTACGTCACAGGCGCGAGGACAACCCACCTCGAACCTGAGTCCAGCCCCCTCACCTAGCAACCCCTGGTGCGGCTCAACCCACTCCAGTATAAAAGAGTTGACGGTTGTTTTTCCTGATTTCATGGCTAAAAATGTCACAGAGTCTAGCCAGCTAACTCTCTGACCCTCGTGGCGCAGATAATGGATTTAAAATTGATAGTTTTCAGATGGGAACAGATGCGCATGTTTCTGTGTGTGTGTGTTGGTTTATGTGTCATTAGCAGGACAGACTACTTAACGCAACCAAACCCGTGTGTGCGCGTGTGTGTGTGTCCTCACATACAGGTTCAGCCTGAGCCAAGATCACTTGGAGCTCCTATTTAATTCCATCAGAGCGTCAGGTAGTGTTGATAAAAAGAAAGCCCGCTGTGAGTGTGTGTGTGTGTGTATGTGTGTGTGCCGGCCCGCACGTGCTCCTCGGAGGGACGCAGATAAAAAAGCCCCCGCTGTGCTGCTGTGCTTGTGTGTGTGTGTGCTTTGCTCCCCTACAGCTGCGCCACAGGCAGAAGGAGGGAGAGTCAGAGGGAGGGAGAGTCAGAGGGAGGGAGAGTCAGAAGGAGGCAAAAGAAACGTGCAGTAACTTCCTCGTCTGCCTTTGGAGGGCGGAGTTAATGTGAGCAGATCTTTGAAGGGCGTGCCACAAGACCTCCTCATCATAAACCGGTCGTTCAAAACGAAAGTTAAAAATGGCAGAATTAAAAAGGGTATAATTGATTATCTAAGAATTATTTTGTGTATTAAATTGAATGAACACTGTTTTTTAACCCCAAAGAAATACCATAAAAATTTTAAAAAGCAATATGTGGTCCCCTTTAAGTGTGACATTGTGACATATTGCATGAGGTCAAGTATATTGTCAGTAACAAAAAGTTATCTTTGTTTGAAACTGGCAAGAAAGGTGGCAGGTGATATGCATTTAAGAACATGCCTTTAATTTCTGCATACGTTTGAGGTAGTAATGCACGATATAGACGATACACGGTAGAAACGATAGATATTCAGCCTATGACAGGGATCTGTCTTCTACTTGCTAACTGCAGTAATGCTGGGTCTGATGTAAAATCAGAGTTGTCAGATTTAACCGTTACGTTTTTTTTAGTTGAAAACTGCATAAATGGTGTTAAAGTCTGTTTTCTTCTAGAGCTAAGTAGCAAAGTTACACGCTAACTATGGCTGGCTTGCCGTACTGTTGCCGTATTCGGACACATGCGCAAAACGCTGTGTTCTGTCGAAAGTTAAAGGTCAACTTTAACGAGTGCATTTGTGCTAAAAAAGAGGATTAACCTGCTCTCTGATCTGTAAAAGAAAGCTGTGTTGCATGATTTTACTGCAAGACCCTCTCTGGTCAAAGCCACAGAGGAAACTGGTCGCCATTTTGTGTCAGCTCTCCTTTTAAAGCGGAAGGGGACGCCCAATAGAGGGTTGGAGGGTGAAGTGTTTTCAGTGTAAAATGCTGCTCTGTTGCTGTTCATTTGTTAAGTGAGCAGACTGGAAAATTAACAACGCATTCTTTTGTTTAAAACATATGGCTAAAACTACATTTTATATATTTGCACTGTTTTGCAGTACAAGAAAAAAGCTTACGGTAATTATTGATTTGTTTTTTTTATTTAAAAACTCTCTGGACCTAGTAGTGGAATTTTCTTGCTTGAGATTATTTTGTGGTATAGCAGTTTTCAAAATTGATGGCAAAATGATACCCTATGCCTTTTTTTTTTCATTTCTATTGCAAGTTTTATACCAAAAACATATCATGATATACTGTATATGGTTACTGCCACTCATCACAATAGATATCGTGATATGAATTTTATGCCATATCGTACAGCCCTAGTTTGAGGGTACTGTATATGAATACATTTGTGCATCCCCATTTGACAGATCCTCTTTCAGAAAGTGGAGCTGTTTTTAATGATCAGTACAGACATACTGCAGCA
>JBBPBX010025092.1:14454-39169 GCA_038048925.1 Garcialebias charrua | reverse complement strand
GGTAGTTTCTTAAGGGGTACAAGATGAGTCATCTTGGAGAAACGATCTACAATGGTGAGAATGACCGTGTAGCCTTCTGAGTTGGGGAGACCAGTGACAAAGTCCATACCAATGTGGGACCAGGGACGAGAAGGACAGGGAAGAGGACGAAGAAGTCCAGAGGGGGGACGCCTAGAGGTTTTGGACTGGGAACAGGCGGGACAAGAACGTACAAAGGTATCAACATCCTTGGACAGGGTCTCCCACCAGAACAGGGACCGGACCAAAGCGAGGGTCTTGGTTAGGCCCGGGTGACAGAAGAGACGAGAGCTATGACCAAACTCCAACACCTTCCTGACCCAATCAGGAGGGACATAAAGACGATCCCTCGGACATTCAGGAGGTGGAGGAAGTGATTGGTTGAGACGTTTCAGGTCAGATTCTAAGCGGGTGGTAGCTAGACGGGTAGACTCTGGGAGGATGTAGTCCTTCTCAACCCCAAGGGAAGGAGAGTCGCCCTCAGAAATACGAGACAGAGCGTCAGGTTTAACGTTCTTCTCGCCCGGACGATAGGACAGGGTGAAATTAAACCGGGAGAAAAAAAGTGCCCACCTGGCCTGGCGGGGGTTTAAGCGGCGAGCTGACTGGAGATACTCTAAGTTCTTGTGGTCAGTCCACACTAGGAAAGGAAACCTTGAGCCCTCCAGCCAGTGGCGCCACTCCTCCAGAGCCAATTTGACAGCCAACAGCTCCC
The DNA here is from genome assembly GCA_038048925.1 of Garcialebias charrua. Taxonomy (NCBI): domain Eukaryota; kingdom Metazoa; phylum Chordata; class Actinopteri; order Cyprinodontiformes; family Rivulidae; genus Garcialebias; species Garcialebias charrua. Next base: position 38,436 of record JBBPBX010025092.1, on the reverse strand, counting down.
GATCGCCTACGTCATAGTTTCGTTCGGCTGACGAGAGACTCCTAGAGAAGAAAGCACAGGGGTGAAGACGGCCCTCTTGGCTACGTTGGCTGAGAACAGCCCCCACCCCTGTACTAGAGGCGTCAACCTCCACAACAAAAGGTTCATCAGGGTTGGGGGCCTGGAGGACGGGAGCGGAAGAAAACAGAGATTTGAGTGTGGAAAAAGCCTCATCGGCGAGTGGAGTCCAAAAGAAACGTGTCTTAGTAGATGTGAGAGCATGAAGGGGTTTGGAGATTTGACTGTAACCCTTGATAAAACGTCTATAAAAGTTAGCAAACCCCAGAAACCGTTGGAGCTGTTTACGGTCTCTGGGGACAGGCCAGTCCAAGACAGCTGTAATCTTGCTTTGGTCCATCTCCATCTTATTAGGAGAAATAACAAAACCCAAGAATGAGGTGGTGGAAACATGAAAATCACACTTTTCAGCTTTGACATAGAGACCATTCTGTAGTAGCCGAGTGAGAACGGCCCGTACCTGTTGTCGGTGTGTGGCAAGATCCTTTGAAAAAATTAAAATGTCGTCTAAATAAACAAAAACAAACCGATTAATCATGTCTCTCAGAATGTCATTCACCAAGTTCTGAAACACGGCGGGGGCATTGGTTAGTCCAAAAGGCATGACTAAGTACTCATAATGACCGGTGGGGGTGTTGAAAGCGGTTTTCCACTCATCCCCCTCACGAATGCGAACAAGATGATATGTCATTCACCAAGTTCTGAAACACGGCGGGGGCATTGGTTAGTCCAAAAGGCATGACTAAGTACTCATAATGACCGGTGGGGGTGTTGAAAGCGGTTTTCCACTCATCCCCCTCACGAATGCGAACAAGATGATATGCATTGCGTAGATCTAACTTTGTGAACAGGTTGGCTCCTTGTAGAAGGTCAAAGCAGAGTTCATGAGCGGTAGAGGGTATCTGTTCTTAACAGTAATCTTATTGAGACCTCTGTAATCAATACAGATAGAATACACAATCAAGTGATCCATCCTTTTTGCTAACAAAAAAGAATCCCGCCCCAATTGGAGAGACAGATGGCCGAATGATGCCCGCCTGGAGGGACTCCCTGATGTAGTCCCTCATGGTTACTTGTTCCGGAGCAGAAAGAGAGTAGAGAGCACCCCTGGGGGGAGTGGAGCCAGGAAGTAAGTCAATAGGGCAGTCATAAGGACGGTGAGGAGGAAGGGCGGTGGCTCTGGACTTGTTAAACTACACCTCTTTGAGGTCGTGATATTCGATGGGAACCTTAGAGAGATCAGGATAATAATCCTCAGAAACAGTCACAGAGTCTTTAGACAGCACAGCGTCCATGAGGCAGGAGGACAAACATTCCTCAGACCAGCCTAAAATCTCCCCACCTCTCCAATCAAAATGAGGGTTGTGTTTTTTCAGCCAGGTAGCACCCAATATTATCGGTGAGTTAGGAGAGTTGATTACCAAAAAGTTTATTGTTTCTTTGTGATTACCCCCTACATGTAACGTGACTGGTTCAGTGATCTGAGACGCAGTGTTTAATGGGTGACCATCCAAGGCCACCACAGAATGTTTTTTAGGGGAATTAAGAATCTTAATCCCTGACCCGACTGCAAACCCATAGTCAATGAAGTCAGTATCAGCCCCGGAGTCAATGAACACTTTAATGGAGGTGGGTGACTTACCCGGGACGACGAGGTCTGCATTCAGGGCAAACGGTGAGAGGAGTTCAGACTCTTGAGTCCTGCTCAGTGAACATCCCCTCACGTTCACTGAGCAGGTCCTTTTACCGGACAGGAGGAGGCGACGTGTCCAGCACCACCACAGTAAAAACAGAGGTTGTTTTTGCGTCTTCTCTCACGCTCGGCAGGAGTGAGTCGGCTACGGCCCAGTTGCATGGGTTCCTCCGTGGGGAGAGATGCAGGTCTAGGAGGTAGGTTCAGAGCGTGAACAGGCTGCCGGACTTCATCCACAAACTTGGTGATTGGTGGGCGGCGTGAACCTCGATCCCTCGAGCGCTCAGCCAAACGAAGGTCCACCCTGGTGGCTAACTCTTCGAGGTCCAGAAGTGACTCAGGGTAGCGTTTTAGTGCCAGTCCATCCTTAATATTGTCATTAAGTCCCCGAAAAAAGGCATCTGTGAGTGCCTCCTCGTTCCAGTGGCTGCCTGCAGCGGTAGAATGAAAGTCAATGATATATTCAGTAACTCGACGGTTACCTTGAGTGATGGAGAAGAGGCGCCTGGCCGCCTCTCGCTCAGGAAGAATGGGATCAAAGACTCTGCACAGTTCCTTGGAAAAATTCTGAAAAACATAGCAAAAATGTGAATCCCGTTGCCATTCAGTGGTTCCCCACCTCTTGGCTTTGCCAGAGAGGAGGGAGATCATGTATGCCACTTTTGACCTCTCAGAGGGAAAACAGGATGGTTGGAGCTGAAAATGGATTTCACACTGGGTGATAAACGGGCGGCATTGGTCGGGTTCACCAGAAAACAGTTCTGGTGGGGTTAACTTGGGCTCCCGGGCTGGTTCTGATGGTGGTCCGACAGCGCCTGAGTCCTGCTGGTGAGGTTGGGGCGCCATCTCCTTTAACATACGAACAATGTCAGTCATACCAGATTCTAATTTAGAAATAGCCCCTTCGACACCAGAGCGCCAGTCTTCAGAAGGTGAGTGGTCCATAATATTGGCCAGATAGTTCTGTCACGAACCCAAAATGACCGGACCAAAATCACCACAAAAGTTTAGACAATTAAATCAAAGTTTTTATTTTCTTTGTTCTGCTCTGATTGGCTCTGGTGTCGATCAGGGACCACTGGCTGGAACGAGTCTGTAGGATGAGGAGAACGGTTAGTGGTCTGATGGTGAAAACTAATATTTAACAGTCAATGAGAAGTAACCACTAACCGTCTCACAGATGGATGGGTTTTCAGAGCGGGGAGAAACTCCAGCTGATCAGGTCCAGCGGGGAGAAACTCCAGCTGATCAGGTCCGCTGCGGGGAGGGGCTGATGCCGGTGAAGGAAAACAGCTGGCCGCAGCGAGGCGTGACGTAATCCAGCAGATGAAGGAATACACCAGGACGCAGAAGAGCAGATGAACAAATAGGGACAGGCGATGAGACGAAGTGAGGCGATCCAGGGTCAGTCACGTTAATCCAGCAAACGACAGTCCGAGAGGGAGAAGGCAGAGGCAGGTGTGCAGGCAGGCGAGACGTCAGAACCAGGAAATCAATGAGGCGAGGACACAAACGGGCGCGGGATAACTACTTGCTGTGAACAGTTTTCGACTATCTGGCAAACACCTGGTGTGAGAGTCTGGCTTATAAAGGGTGTAGCAGCAGGTGCAGCTGATTTGAAACTAATCAGCGCAGCGGTGAGGACAAACCGGTTTCAAAATGAAGACAAACCTGAACCCACACACCGACAGGAGACAGAACAGAATCCAGAAGCAACAAGCAGTGTACAGAGTGGTGTTAAAATCTAACCTAACAGGCGTAAATCGCGACATAAAATGGTCGCTGCAGACATACACCATCGGTCCCACTTGTCTTGTCCATTCTTGTCGAAGTTTCTCATCTTTTGGAAATTTGTGAAGGCTCACTTGTTCACTGCTGATATTAGAACACCCAAATGTGCTACGTGACGGCATTTTTCAAGTTGCACAAAAAAAAAAAGAGGCGATCTTTCAGGAAATGAATCTTTATGGAAAGCAGTTAACACACCAAACAAACGGGCAAGGCTCTGCCTTATGCCCAGTGCCCACATGCACGTCACAATTAGTTTAATTTTAATAATTTAATTTTAATTTTAATTTTTTAGTTTATTTTAGTTATACTTTTTATACTCTTTTTTTATACCACTATGCAAAAAAACTCAGGACAGTGTTAGTTTTACTATTTTATGCTTATGTCTATTATTATATGTTTCAGTGTTTCAATGTTTAGATGTTTACTGTTGCACCGAGGGACTGAGAGAAACGCAATTTCGGTCCTGTGTATGTCCTGCACTGTACATATTGCAGATCTGACAATAAAGTTGACTTTGACTTTTGACTTTGACAATGACGTTTTGCGGAAATGCGCTGATTTTTAGGGGCGTGTCCCAGAGAAAAAACTACCATAACTTGGAATAAAAATTTAATATATTTATAATTTATTTTGCAAAAACGAACAGAGCAGAATGATATAAGATATATACTGTATGTTGTGACAAATATGCAAATTTCCAACATCATGTCACAATCCCTTTAATGTTTAGCTGGCTGGTTGGTTTAAATGAGTGCTAGGACCAAACAGGCACTAGCAGGTGCATTGTACTGTCTGATATAATCAAATATTTTTATTTTTGCCTGTTTAGAGCTGTGGTTGTACATTTGGATCTTTGATTCATTTGTCTGGAGAGAACAAAATTAAAGATATCTGACTGTGTCCCCTCAAGGCCACAGAACATTGATGGCAATTTTTCACTTTTTATAGACTAAATAATTACCTGATATATTAAAGAATAATCACCAAAAGATTAATTGACAATCAGAATAATCATTAGCTTTTCTAAACTGCCTCTGAGATCAGATTAATTAACTTCTAAAAATGTTGAAAATTTAATAGTTTGATGGCTTGAGAGTAATGACAATAATGTGTCCTGATTGTGGAGGAACAGCATTAGTATCAGTAGACCCACACACACAGGTGGGTTTCCTTTTAAACAGAAGTCCACCTGAGAGAGAACTGGTGAAGGTCAAGATTACGGGCAATATAAGAGGAGACAGGTGCAAATCATATTAGAGGGAAAAGCCAAAGAGGGATAAGAATAGACTTGTGTACTGTATTATCAGCAGACCAAATATGGAACCACGGAGTCCGTCATTAGCTTTCATTAGGAAGCTATAGTCCTGGTGATGATGCATAATGCAATGCTATGCCCTGACACACACTGATCACTGATACTAGCAGCCAACAGAAACAGTGCCTCTCTCTCTCTGCGCTCACCATTACTGGAGACTTCGATTCTTTTTTGTTGCCGTCCTGCATCCTCCGACTCTCAGTCTGCTAAATGAAATAGAGAATGACAGGAGCTGGGTCTGAGATTAATGACAGCATTAGGCTGACCAACACATACGTACACATGGTTGGTAGAAAATATGATGGGACGCTTTATACCGAACTACTACATTCCTGGTCTGAAGGGTTACATATTTCCACAAAAGGTTGTACAATTTGTGTTTGGCACAAACCTGCAAGATACACATAGACGTAATTTGAAGGAAATCTAGGGGTTTGAAGTCCGTACAAATGCGCTGAAATGTAATATTAACCCTCCTGCTACCCTTAGGTCAAAATGACTAAGGACTCAGATAAGAATAAGATAAGAAGGCATTTCATTAGTTCACTTTTAGTGACCTATTGAAAACCAGTACTGTAGCTGCTTGTAAAAGTTGTTGCATCAGATTTTAAAATAAACATTATTGGCACAGATTGGGGGGGAAAAGGACGGTACCTTTAACTGAATGTTTTGTTGTACAACCTTCTGGGGCAGTCACTGCAATCAAATGATTTCTGTAAGTCTTTCTAAGACTTCTGCGTCTGTCAAAACTATATTTTATATTTTGGGCCATTCCTTGTGAGTAAACTGCTCTCTGAGCTTTGAAGACTGCTTTCTCCAGACTTCATGTTTCAGCTCCTTACACAGATTTTTGAAGGCCACTTCAGAACAGCTGAAAATGCTCTGTTCTGAAATGTTTTGGGTGTTTTTAGCTGTGTTTTGGGTCATCATCCTCTTGGAGGATCCATGACCTGCAATGAAGACCACGCTTACTGCGAGGCACTTTTCTCTCCAGAATGCCTTGATAGTCTTGAGATTTAATAGCACAGATTTCAAACATTCTGCTGCAGATACAATAAAGCAGCCACACAACACAACGGATTTAGGAACATAGTAATGACCAAATGATATCTTCGTTAGATCTTAATTAAGATAAACTATTTTATTTTAGATTCATTTTTTTAAACCATGAAATCTAAATAGTATTAATCAGAATCAAAATAAGCTTCATTATCATTGCACCGAGGTACAATGAGAATATGTCCGTACAGTTGGCCGAAGTGCACGTAGCTGCATGCTACAAAGCACGGCCTTCTTAAACTTTTATTACGGTTGTAGATTAGGTTAATAAATGGGAACGTCTCAAATGATTTATCAATCAGTGATAAGGTGTGCATCCAACATGGATGGTGTATGCTCTTTTTTAAAATTTATTAATTATTTATTAATTATTTTGTTTTCAGAATGCCACATAATTTGGTAAAGAAGGAGAAAAATAGAGATACAAAACCAAAAAGCTTGACATTCTTTATGAAGATGTTTGTGCTACCGGGCACTAAGATGACAGTCTGTAGATCTATTTCAGACCAACTTTTCTGTGACCACAGTACCTGCAGCCACACAGTAACAAAGATTGGGGTACCGTATTTTTTGCACTATAAGACGCATCAGATTGTAAGGCGCATTAAGTGAAACAAAACAGTCAGATGAGTCAAACTTTTTTCAACTCACTCACAATAACCACATAAAATTGGTTTGAGGTCGGTAAGCACAACCAAAATTAATACATAAGGCTCACTGTCGATTTTTGAGAAAATTAAAGGATTATAAGTGCAGCTAATAGTCCGAAAAATACGTTAATAAATTTGGTATCTTATTTTGCTGATTGTAAATACGCACAAGTTTAGATAGCCTAAGTCAGATAACTGAGCATTTATATATTTATGTAGGTTATTTTCACACTTTCGCAACATTTGATATAGTTATTTAATATTTGGAGAGCACACATTTATTAACTTCCTTTGTCAAGCCTTGCTGCTGTCATTTATGTCATTTGCAAAGATTTAACTTTTGTTTCTTTGAGTAGCCGGTTGGGCAGCATGGTGGCGCAGTTGGTAGAGATGCCAACTCAGCGAGCAGGTTGCCCCAGTTCGAATCCCGGCTGTGGGCCTTTCTGGGTGGAGTTTGCATGTTCTCTCCGTGCATGCGTGGGTTTTCTCCGGGTACTCCGGTTTCCTCCCACAGACCAAAAACATGCATGTTAGACTGACTGGAAACTCTAAATTGTCTGTAGGTGTGAGTGAGAGAGTGAATGGTTGTTTGTCTCGTTTGTCTTTATATGTCCCTGTGATGGACTGGAGACCTGTCCAGGGTGTCCCCCGCCTCTCACACACTGATAGTTGGACATGTGCACCTGAAAAGGAAGAAGCTGGTAAAAATAATGGATGGATGAATCTTTGGAGATTCTGCTGAAGTTGTCCTGCCACTCAGTGTAAACATCTGCATCACATCAGTCTGACTGGACTGTACCATGTTGTATGTCAGCAGAAGCAGATGTTAAATATTGTAACTGTTGCTAACATAATTTAGTCTATCCAACATGTCTACCCTTTAAAATTAAATTAAAATGTTATGTTTCCCTCTCGTCTCAGTCATGGGGTCAGTTAGTGCTTTTGTTTCCCCTGTTGGTATCTTTGTTCTGTTGACCTCATTTATGGGCTCAGAACTGGTGGAGTATTCTGAGTTTTTGTAAATACATTTGAAAACCATCCATCCGTTATCTTTTACCCACTTCTTCCATTTTGGGTCACGGGGGTCGCCGGTGCCCATGCCCAGCAAATTTGAAAACTGTTACTGGCAAATCACCCGTGTTGCTCTATATGTAGACTCTAACACATCCACTGAAAAAACACCATTTGATTCGTTTCATATCTACATACATCCACACTGTTCCACAAGGACTGTGACAAACTGGGATTTAAAATAAAAAAGACAAATTGACAGCCCTGCCAAAAGGCTAAATTTAATGAAGCCCTTGGATAGTTCCTCAAATTAATTTGAAGGCGAGGGGGAGATGTTACCACCTGTTTTGTTCAAGTAGTCTCTTTGATATTTCCATTTTCAAAAACATCCAGTGTGCAAACTTGATCTCGTAATTTCTGTAACTTCAGTCACAAACAAATCGTGTATTCCCTTTAATGAAACGACACGGAGTATAAACAGCTTTCGGAGCCAGATGCATCTGTTTTGGCACGGGCACTTGAGGCTCAACCAGGAAAACATCTTAATTCTGCACTCAGACAACTTTTAAAACTCATTTCAAGTCAACTTTACCCTCAGAGCAAAGGGGCCGTCTTTCACCTTCCTCACCAGATGGACTGGACGCCTCGGTCTTACAGAAGATTCTATCCAAAGACTGGAAATCAGGAAGAGGCAGAGATCCAGCAAAGCCAAATGTTGTTTTTTTCCACAAAAAATATAAAATATGTTTCCACCAACTCCTCAAAAACACCCGATTCATCAAAGCTTTGTCATTTTTATATCAAAAGTTGATGCATCATTTGTAAACAGAGAATATAATCTAAGCCTTGATCATATATTTATTTTATAATTTGTCATTTAAACTGGTTTGCAGCCTTGTTCCAGAAGAAGTTAGCAAAGTTATTTAAAAAGTCAGCAGTACAGGAACTCTATCAAGGGCAGAAGATAATGGAGACTGTAAACCGGTGAGGTACAAAACACACTGGGACGATCTTCAAAAGATGTAAATGTGCCAACAGCAATAAAAAAATGTTATCTGACATCAGAGCAGCATTCCTACACCATTCCCTTTTCAAAATGCAGGTGCATCTAAAAAAAAAAAAAACATCATGAAAAAGTTATTTTATTTTTTTGCCAATCCTTTTAGAAAGTGAAAATTATGCATTATACAGATTTATGAAAGAGGGGAGTGGTGGTGCAGAGGTTAGAAAAGGTGGGCCTGTGATCGGAAGATGGCCGGTTCAAGCCCCGGTACCAACAACATCAAAAATATGGGTGGGGTAGGTGAAGCACCCACGCCTGCCCCCACCCTCATTCGCCCCATTCTGGGCCCCTGAGCAAGGTCCTTTACCCCCCACCATCTGCTCCTCCGGGTGTCCTGCATAGCAGCTCTCTGATCTACACAGAGGGCTGTGGTAGCTCGGTGGTCTGTGGTTGTGTCAGGAAGGGCATCCAGCGTAAAAATAACAGCAAAGTCTTCATGTGACTTAGTTCGCTGTGGCGACCCCTAATGCAGGGAGCAGCCGGAAAACAAACAAAACAACAACAAAAAACAGATTCATTAAACTGTGTGAAATACACTGGCTGGCCAAAAAAAAAAAAAAAAAAGAAGTTAAGTTGCCACCTGAATTTAACTGAGCTAATAGGTACGAGCCTCCTATTGGATAGTTACTGCATGGACGATTGATTATTTTTCAGCTGGCAACCAGTTGTTTAACCCCAACTGATGCAATGAGTTGCTTCTCATTTCTTAAAACAACCATATTGAAAGACACATTGCGTGGTCGTGGAAAAGGTCTGTTAGAGAAGAGTCAAATCACTGGCATTACACTCTATTTCATTTTTGGTGTTGGTGAAACTTTTTATACTTTTATACTACTATGGAAAACTACTATGAAAAAACTCAGGACAGTATTACACTCTATTTCATTTTATGATTATGTTTATTAAATGTTGGTGTTTTGGTGTTGGTGAAACTTTTTATACTTTTTTACTACTATGAAAAACTACTATGCAAAAAACTCAGGACAGTACTAAACTTTTATTATTTCATTTTATGCTTGTTTATTAATTGTTTAGTGTTTAAATGGTTACTGTTGCACCGAGGGACTGAGAGAGAAATGCAATTTCAATCCTGTGTATGTCCTGTACATATTGCAGTTCTGACAATAAAGTTGACTTTGACTTTTGACTTTGATCAAGCAGAGAAAACATCTAAGGAGTTTGTAGAAACGACTAAATTTGAGTTAAGATAGAACTGTCCAACGCATTATTAAAAACTGGAAGGATAGTGGGGACCCATCGTTTTCAAGGAAGAAATGTGGCCGGAAAAAGTCCAGAATGATCGTGATCACTTAAACGTTTGGTGAAACCAAATCGAAGAAAAACAACAGTAGCACTCTAAAAAAGCTAAGTCTGGTCCTCTGGATATTCAAAAAAAAAAAAAAAAGCAAAAAAAAAAATTGTAGAAACGTTTCGTCTTTCGTCCGAAAGACTTCCTCAGTCTGAGGTGCTGTGTTCAGCTCAGTCTTATAAATAGCACCCTCTCACAGTGTTACACAGCCAGCCCTCTGTGAATAGCAAACAACCATCAGGGTGCTAACGATCCATCGTTAGGCTGATGGTCCTCCTTGATCATGTGAGCAGCTGGTTTCGGCTGTCATCAGCCAACTGGTTGTATCCACTGTGAGAGGGTGCTATTTATAAGACTGAGCTGAATACAGCAGCTCAGACTGAGGAAGTCTTTCGGACGAAAGACGAAACGTTTCTACAAATTTTTTTTTTGCTTTGTTTTGTTTTTTTGAATGTCCAGAGGACCAGCTTTTTTAGATTTTTCTACCTGGATTATTGAGCATGCATCAGGGTAACAGTAGCACTCATTTCCACACACAGAATGTGAAGGAAACTCAAGGAATTGTGAATGAACAACTGTGCAGTAAGAAAACCACTACTCATTAGTGAGGCTAACTGAAAAAAAAAAAGGCTTCAATTTGCTAGGGAGCATAAAGATTGGACTCTGGAGCAATGGAAGGTCGTCATGTGGTCTGATGAGCCCAGATTTACTCTGTTCCAGAGTGATGGGTGCATCAGGGTAAGAAGAGAGGCAGGTGAAGTGATGCACCCATCATGCCAAGTGCCTAGTCATCACTGCAAGATCTTGGTGAAAAATTAATGCAACACTGAATGGAAGTAGATCTTGTGACATTGCAGAAGTTTATCGAAACAATGTCACAGCGAATGCATGACGTAATCAAAGCTAAAGGCGGTCCAACAAAATATTAGTGTGACTTTTTTTTTTTTTTTTGGCCAGGCTGTGTACATTAGCATTTGGCTGGAAGACCTGCTGGTCAATAATGCATTAGCATCAAACACAGTGGCCCTGTTTTAAATAAAATAAAATAAAAATAAAAACTCAAGACATAATTTGCTTTTCCACTGGACCTCTAAACACTTGACATAAATCTTCATCATCTTCCCAACATTTTTAAAGAGGGTTATGTAAAAAGAGCAGTGCATCTATGTTTGGCTTCAGTGCCCAGCAGGTACAGACAGGCGTGTGTGGCAGCTCTTTGCTGTTTTTAAGGACATAACATTAGCAGTACATAATTTGGTTTATACTGGTGAGCCAACAGGTCGGTCTTCCATCTAAGATCCATCACGCTGTTTCCTTCAGTATTAATTATACAAGCCAATTAAACTTTTATAGAGGCTGAACATGAGTCATACGAGCAAGTTTCCAGATTGATGTGCCACTACCTAGAATGGGTTTAACAATAAGATAATTGGCCCTCCCTCCTCCCTTTTTGCTTTTTCTTCCTCCACTCTAACCCGACTCCCCTCCTCATCTAGATTTTCATCATTCATACTTACATGCACACACAGAACATTACGATTAATCCTGACAAACGTCTTCCAAAAGGAGAAGAGATAAAGCGAGCAGAAGTTACAGACAGAACTAAATATCAGCATTGGCAATTAGTTTTTTTTTTATCCAAGTAGTGCAACCTTTTATTTATAAAAATATAACAAACATTTAACCCACAACAGAATTAGCATTTTTTAAATACTTTATTTTCTAGAGACTTGTCTTCATCTTTGCTATCTGACCTGGAGAATGCGAGGTCAGGCAATTATGAACTGAAATGCCACTTTGTTGTCGTGACTTTGCCGCCTGACAGAGATGGAGTAAAGACCAGCTGCTTTTTGGCATTTTATTAATAACGTTCAACCACGAAAAGAAAGAAGAAAGGTGCCGTAGGGTAACATTACAGGAATAACGTTAAATAACGCGCTTCTTAAAATAATCACTACACAGACCCAAACGTACTCAGCTGTTAAGACTATTCCAGGTGATATAAATGGATATATGAATGGGATTTGAAAAGAAAAAACTAGACTATTTTTGTACAGAATGCTGATTCAGCAGTTTCCTTATTTTTCCATATAGGTGTATTTGTAATATGCAAGTAATTCTGTATACTCTGTTCTATTTTAGCCATTTATATTTCAAAACGTTCAGATTATTCAGCAGATAGGTGCTGTGACTTTCTTTTCTAATACCTTTCAAAATATTTAACTATTTATAAATATTTTACCTATAAACATTAATTTCTTCAAAAATATTCCACAGAAATCTGCACCATACTTGCTATTCTTGTGCTGCTGGTTTTGGCATTGTTAGTGTTTTCTTCTACTTTTAAGCTTTTAGCTAGTATCGTTACTTTTAGCTAACATTTTGCTGCATTTATCTAGCTTTTTGCTGATTTAGCTTTTAGCTAGTGTTCCTCTTTTATCTTTAACAACACATTTTCAGCTTTTGAAAATTTTGCTCTCAGAATCCACAATGAATTTTCACAGAAAATGCTGCACATTGTCATCATTCATTTGTACGTAGTTTTTGGTTGCCATGTTTAGCCAATATTAAAGATCCACTGACGTGATTTTTCTACTATTCATCAAATTGCTCAAAATATATATATATTATCATTTAAATATGTTAATTTTTGCAAACAAAATGATAAATCACTTTAATTTTGCTTTAAAAGTGATTTTGAACTTCAAGCCGTGTTTAATCATGGGAAATCCGTTTACACCTGAACGCACCATCTGTGATGTAATGTGCAGAGTGAGAGGCAGAGGGCTCCAGTCTCTTCAATAGCAGACATTTTAAAACCTGACTAATTTAGCAATCTAGGTGAAGATTTAAGCTATTTGTCTTCATTTTGGGAAGCAGAAAATAGTTTGGGTGATGGAACAAGAAACAGCAGGATCTAATTTAGATCTGATGCCGTATCAGACTTACTTTTATGTGAGCTGCTCATACCGTGACAAGCCAAGAGCTCTGCCTCAACTCTGCACATGACATCACAGATGGTGCGTTCGGGTGTAAACGGATTTCCCATGATTAAACACAGCTTGAAGTTCAAAATCACTTTTAAAGCAAAATTAAAGTGATTTATCATTTTGTTTGCAAAAACTAACATATTTAAATGATAATATATATATATTTTGGGCAATTTGATGAATAGTAGAAAAATCACGTCAGTGGATCTTTAAGTGTCCACATCTCTAATCCAGTAGGCTTGTCCAAAGACCAGGCCAGCATAAACAAGGACCACAGCAGGCCTCAATTCCTAGGTCTGCCCAACTAAATTGACTTTGTCCATGAGGCCACCGCTCATTTGCTCAATGCAGGGCTCAGTACAAAGAGTCGGGGAGGCAGCTAATGTGTAATCCACTTACAACAGCAAAGCCTACACGCCATTTACGGACGTCCACGTCATGAGGTTATTTAGAAACCCTAATTCATCTAATAAAGTATGTCTGAAGGTCGAATGAAATTTCTTGGAGGTGCGTGTGCTACTGCAAAAATCAATCACGTCTAAAATTATTAAATAATTTATGGCTTTACAAAAAGAAAATGTACAGACGTGTTAAACATCAGTGTCAAAAACAAAACAAAAATCTTGTTTTTTTCCTAAAATGATCCATTTTCCCCCCATGTGAAAAGCCATACATAATACAGCACATACATTATACTTTTAGCGTAAGTTGAAATGCTTTGGTTAATCTAAATGAAGCATTTGAAAAGTTTAAATAAAAATAAATAGATCAAAACTACCAGGTATGTTGCTTGAATTTTTTTTCAAGTTCGCAAACATTGATTTACAGAAACCACATTTTTTCCTGATTTGCTTTAATTAGGAAATGATAAAAAACAGTACAACCTAAAATCCTCAAATACAATTTTGAACAACACACATTTACAGCCGTAAATCTAGTCCAAAACCAATCAATCAATAAATCAAAAGCTGTAAGAAAATACTGTAAATAATACATCAAAAAAGGAATGTTGGGTAAAAATTACAATAAAAATACAGATTACATGCATTTTGTTATCCGTTTCCCCATATAGAACTATGTACAGTACTAATACTGTGCTTAGCACTAATTATAAAGTTTAGAATTAAGGTCAATAATGATTGACCAGGGATTTCCTGTATGTTCCATCTGAGATGATTTTAGCAAATATCTGGAGAATATCTGATAAATAAATGTTACTCATGCATAGGGTAGGTCTCATTGTCTCAACATTTAAGGAGCTCACTACAGTTTAAGTATGACAAACAGAAAACAGCTCATCCAAAAAAGGAACAAAAACAAATAAAAGACAAGGTAAACAGGGATTATCATGTCTTAAAGAATCAGAATCAGAATCATGCATATAGTGAATATTTGGCCATATTTGTAACGTGTTTACAAAATAAAGAATTCAAAATCACATTTAAGCTAAAGAAAGGCCTATATTACTTACTATTGCTATACATATTTTAAATATTTCATCAGACTATGAGGCTCCTGTAATGCAGTCAGTTTTAAAGGCAAAACCCTGATTTGGTGGTTTGTGTGTTGGGACTACAAACTTAAAGGGATTGTGTGTCTGTGTGTGAAAAGTGATTTTAAGCACATTAAAGTTTGTGAACCTGGAATCTCGCTTATCCAGGCAGAAAGTGGAACAAGGTTTGTGTTGTTTTCCTGTTAGTGAGAGTCTGCCATGACAGGTGACGTCCCAGGATCCAGAGCAAGCGAAGAGACTTTTGTGTAGATGAAATCGTAGAGGCTGACGTGAGGTCGACTCATGTGGCAGTTCTTGCACACGTCGTCAAAGTACTGGTTCAGAAGACTGTACAGCTGGCCTGGAATGGAAAAAGACAATGGTGAAGAGTACAAGGGAAAGATGATGTATGGACTGACAAAATAAACTTTTAAACCAAACCGGTTTAGAGAACCAAAGTAAGAGACGTGTTTTTACATAGCAGAAAAAAATAAAAAACAAATGTATGTTTGAGATCATTAATAAATCCCCTACACACACATGCCATAAGATTTTTTTTTTCTGTAGCTCCACTTTAGGAAATGGATGGCTAGAGGGGAATTTCTCTGAAAGGCTTCAATAAATGTCAACCAAAGAAATATGAAGAGGTGGGGGAGGGATAGATGAGGCGGGGGTCAGTTCAGGCTGTAATCCACTCTGTGGCTGAGACTGAATGGATGGACTGAGACGCAGCAATGGGCCATAAAGGTAGACCAACTTGCATTGTGTTATTTGTTAGCACACCATCACTGTACTGGTGCCAACAAAAACAGCCTCTGTGTGCCAGCAAAGCCTAATAACAGCTACTAAAAATCATTCCGAGCCAACATGTACGGTATCTTTCATGTGGGGCTGGACAGAAAAAAGATGAGCTCTATTGGGACGGAGTGAATCATTTTGGTAAAAGGCAGCTAATTCAACCAGAGCTGTAAGAGTTTAATAAACTGCACTAAATTTGGGCCAGAAAGTCAAATGCCTACAAGCAAATTACTATACAGTATATATTTAGTTTTGAGCATCTCACCTATGGTGACTTGTCTCTCAGTGAGGAAAATGTGAACTTCATGAACATCTCTCATAAGCTGAGCATCTCCAAATGTGAAGTATGCAATGTCTCTCCCAGCTTCTGCAGCCGCCATCAACTGAATCAGTGCTGCAAAGAAGAAAAAAAGAAGAATGTTAAGAGGAACCTTAGTCAGGGATGTTAGGTTTTGGCATTGTTAGTTTCAGCAAACTGCAAAGGAGTGATTAATCACAGAAAACCATGTCAAATAAAATAACTGGTCAATCAGCCAGATAAAGTATGGCTTTGACTGGAAAAACAATAGGTGACTAGGGCCATTTGTATCAGAGTAAATACCGTACCAAATCACTTTTAGAATAGCCTCAAAAACAGCACTCAATCTTTAGTCGTTGTAAATGAAGTCTTGGGATGTTTAAATATTTAACAGAACTGTTATAGATTTTTGACTGATGAGCACACAAGAAATGCAAATCATTTGCAAAAAGTTTCTAATATCTACAGCAATACAACAGCTTAGTGTCATGTAGCTAACAAATCTTGTCAGCTTGGTGACTAATGTACCAACCGGATTCCAAAAAAGTTGGGACACTAAACAAATTGTGAATAAAAACTGAATGCAATGATGTGGAGATGCCAACTTCTAATATTTTATTCAGAAAAAAACACAAATCACAGATCAAAAGTTTAAACTGAGAGAATGTATCATTTTAAGGGAAAATATGTTGTTTCAAAATTTCATGGCATCAACAAATCCCAAAAAAGTTGGGACGTCCATTTTTACCACTGTGTGGCATCCCCCCTTCTTCTTACAACACTCAACAGACGTCTGGGGACAGAGGAGACCAGTTTCTCAAGTTTAGAAATAGGAATGCTCTCCCATTCATGTCTAATACAGGCCTCTAACTGTTCAATCGTCTTGGGCCTTCTTTGTCGCACCTTCCTCTTTATGATGCACCAAATGTTCTCTAAAGGTGAAAGATCTGGACTGCAGGCTGGCCATTTCAGTACTCGGATCCTTCTCCTACGTAGCCATGATGTTGTGGTTGCTGCAGAATGTGGTCTGGCATTATCTTATTGAAAAATGCAGGGTCTTTCCTGAAAGAGATGAAGTCTAGATGGAGCATATGTTGTTAAACCTGAACATAGTTCTCTGCATTAATGGTGCCTTTCCAGACATGCCAGCTGCCCATGCCACAAGCACTCATGCAACCCCATACCATCAGTAGGGCTTTAACAGAGTACCCGAGTAATCGACAGATCGAGTCCTAGAACTTCTATCGAGGTCTTTTTGTCCACCTCGAGTACTCGTAGTGACGTCATCACGTTGCACTGACATCATTACGTCACATGATCCGCACCGAGCGCGGGCTAGTTAGTAGACGCTACAAAATGGATTCCTCTGTGCGGACGGATGGTATGGAGCTAAGTGGAAGTCAGCAAATTGCTTATTTTTGAAATACCGTATTTTCTGGTGTATAGGTCGCATTGTCCATTTATCACCAATAGATTGGAAAAATCCCTAGATAGGTCACACCAGTGTATAGGTCGCACCTACGTTTAGCTCTGCTGCAAATGTCTGTCACAGGAGCGCACAGCAAGGCTTTTAAGAAGATTAACACTTAAAAACAATTATTTGTTTGATAAAAATTATAGCAAATATGTGTCTGAGCTGAACTTTTCCTTAATAAATGAACGTAATTGTGAAATGAGCTGGATTTTAAAATTTGTTTCGCCGAAAGTGATAACAAGCCATATATAGGTCGCACCGATGTATAGGTCGCAGGCCTTGAAAAAAACATAAAAAGGTGCAACGTATACACCGGAAAATACGGGTAATCCAGCTTAGAAGGTTTATATGGTGACAGCCATCTTGGATTTTGACGTGGCAATACATTTTCAAGGGTGACCCATCTTACTTCTAGAAGCAGCTACACACCTAAATGGAAGTTGGCACGTTGTCTATTTTACTAGCTATCCAACTTGCAAGACAGATGGATGGACATATACAGATGGATGGACATATATGGTGGAAGCCATCTTGAATTTTGAAGTGGCAACCAAATTGTTGCTAGAGACCGTTCTCACTCCTGGATGTAGACATACCAAAAAGGAAGTTGGTATCTCACTTATTTTTCAAGTTATCATGCTCACAACATGCTGATGGTCAGATGGACACACATTACAAGAATCAGTTTCCTAATAAATTACATACATCAAATACATTGTTTCATCAGCTAAAGATATTGAAATTCTATGACTTGGTTGATTACAACATCATACTGTTTATGTATGGGGCTCACAAAAACATACTACCTACTAACATTCAAGGAATATTTGTTAAAAGGGAAAGCAGCAGGGCTTAAAGTGAAAAAAAATCCTGAGCCTGAAACTTTTTTGTGTTGTTGATAAAATAAAATCGTAACATTTTGCCGTTTATTAAAAATGTTCTCTGAAAAGTGCAATTAACTGTTTTTAAACAATTCAGCTTCAAGTAACAATGACTTACATGAGGTTTCAATGTATCTGAACTTAATGTAAAAATATGTGCCCCAGAGAACTGCCCTGCAGCAAAAACAACTAAAAAAAAGACTCAACGCCACATTGAACAGACACAGTTCAGAGAATTCATCTGCAATAAATTTAGAATACTCAATACTGTATCACAATCTAAAGGGAAGTTCCACAGAGCTGGTGTTAGGACTCCCAGCAAGCTGGAGTCATCTCCAGCATTAACACACAGATGTTTCTGTGCAGTGAAAATGTTTGTGAGCACAGACTGTTAAAACTCTGATGGAAAATGTCTTACCAGTATGGCATCAGAAGCATGGGGGGGTCTGGGGGTCCTCCCCCAGAAAATTTGGAATAAAGTAGATGCCATTTCCTGTATTCTGGTGTATTTTAAAGGGTTAAACATCTATGTTTACCTACATACCAGTAAGTAACTTGATTCAATAATTAGTTTAGAAAGCCTCCGTCAGAAAGGAGGGGGGGAGGGGGATTGTTTATGTTCAGCTGTGTGCAATGTTCCCTCTAATTTTTCATGTGTCTGAGCATACACACAAGCTCTCTGAGCACACAGAGGACCACTATGAGCAACAGGATGTGCGCACTATCCACACACCTGTTATAAATCTGGGATCATAGAAAGTTACATGGCTTATTAAAACAATCAGATTACAGCAGCAACTTCCATGAGTTTGCTTTCAATATAAGTGATTTTGCAACTCCCAGCTGAATGAATAATTTTTATTATTTCATTTTATGCTTATGTTTATTAAATGTTTAGTGTTTTAGTGTTGGTGTAACTTTTCATACTTTCATACTAATACTATGCAAAAACTACTATGCAAAAACTCAGGACAGTATTACACTTTTAATAAATATACAGTATCTAATTTAGATGATTTTTATTTTAATGCTTGTAGGGTTTTTGTTTAAAATCTCCACATTACTGTATTATTTTTTTATTGACAAAATATTTATTTTACTGTAAGTTTTTAAAAAGTGTATTTTCCTCCTTGGTCCCTGGGTCAACATCTGCAGAGCTCAGGAACTGATGCTTGGTTCTGCCCTGCTCCTCTGCACACCTGGCCTGGTTCTGCTCTTCCTCTTCTAACGATCTTCCTCTTCATCACCCCGCTCTCACTGACTTTATCACGTGACTTTATCGTGCACTGACCTCCGTTCAGCTTCTGCATCTTTTTCTTATTTTTCCTACAGATTTGGTGCTTGACAAATAACTTCCTCCTTCAGAAAGGACGGGGATTGTTTACAGTTTGTGTTCAGCGGTGTGTATGTGCATGTGTGTGCGAGTGTGCAGCTTCTCGCGGTTGATATTTGACTTTATTCAGATAAAAGACGTGGTGTGGATTATTTATCATACCTCTGATTTTACTTGACCTAACAACGAGATTTAAAATCTGTAGTTTTAACACTAATTGACCCACGTACCTGCCCGGTGTGACAAACTCCGTGACTTCTGCATGATCTGACTGAAGCTGCAGACAAACTTGCTTGCTTGTAAGACCCGCCTTCCGGATTTTGATTGGTCAAAACAACGTGAGCTTCAATGTGATTGGATGTAATCGCTGTCCATCGATCATTTTAAGTTGAGGCGACCGGCAGGCTGTCGAGTTAATTTGGATGCGCGCAAAGATTTTATTGTGCGCAGAGAATGTCCGGGCAGCGAGGGAACATTGGCTGTGTGTGTGCGGGGGAGGGGGGGCTTTGATTCGCTGCACGCTTCAAAAACACACGCGCGCACACATGAACGGACTCCTATCCTACTCCTGTGAAGCCGCGAGAGCAGTTTTTTTTTTTTACAGTTTGGTCAAAAGCCGGAAATCCGGCTGGGTGCCGGAGATCTTTAAGCCCTGGAAAGCAGTTATTATCTTAAGGGGATGGAGATGTTTGTGAAGCCGTGGTATTGCACTAGTTTGAAGATGCAATCTACTATAATTCAGAGAATTGGATTGTGGAATGATCTGGAGTTTTATTTCATCCCTCCTGACCGCCAGAGGGAGGTGCTGAAAGCACAGAATATTCCCTTTGCGCATGCGCTGTTCGAGTAATTATATCAACAAGGTCACACAGGTGTGACCGGATAAGCAATCAAGAGGCTACATAGCCTAGCGTTATCCGTTAATTCAGTCCTTTTTTTTCTTCTCGCGAGTGTTCGATCCAAGGCTACAGGCCTTTGGATTTTCTTCCTCACCGTTGCTGGAGACCCGCCTGCCTGTTGGCCGGAGCAGTATGCTCACCCTCCGTGGGCCGCGAAGGTTTCACCTTTACTAAGGTATCTCAGTGGAGCTACGGTGGCTATCGCCCCTCTCCCAAACCACAGTGTTACTGAAGTGGTTCAACACTGGTGAGTACATTTTACTTATGTTTACTCCGCCTCGGAGGAGACTACCGTGTGGTCACGTAAGTAGTCTTTATTTGCCTTGACTGCGGTTTTTGTTGCAATTGTTGTGGCTCTGTCTGCTTTAGGAGGCAATTTCCATGTGAGGTCGACACGTGGGTAAGTATTACTCCACTTTATTGTGTAGCCAGCTGTGTTCTGGTGTTGTTTACTTTGAGAAAGCGAGCATTCACGCACCTTCAATAACCTATTTGGTTGGGTTGAGCTAGCGGTGCTAGTCTCTTTGAGTTTGGCCTTGTTTTTGTTGGTGAAGGCTAGTGTTAGCACCCGCTCCTAATTCACTTGTCGCCAACCTTGTAATGGTCCTGAACTGGCGATGCTAGTTTCCTTAATTTTCTTGGACCTGTTAGTTATTGGTGAAGGCTAGTGTTAGCGCACCCACTCCCAATTCACTTTTTCGCTAACTCAAACGGTTGGTTTGAGCTAGCGGTGCTAGGCTCTCTAGAGGTTGGCCTTGTTTTTGTTGGTGAAGGCTAGCGTTAGCACCCGCTCCCAATTCACTTGTTGCCAACCTTGTAATGGTTCTGAACTAGCGGTGCTAGTTTCCTAAATTTTCTTGGCCCCGTTTGTTATTGGTGAAGGCTAGCGTTAACTCATCCCCCAATTTACTTTTTCGCTAACCTCAAATGGTTGGTTTGAGCTAGCGGTGCTAGGCTCTCTGGAGTTTGGCCTTGTTTTTCATTGGTGACTGTTAGCGTTCGCGCTCCCTCTCCCAAATTCATTACTTTGCCCAATTCATTTTGCCAACCTCTTGTTCTGTTGGGCTGAGCTTCTGTTGGTGAAGGCTAGCGTCTGCGCACCCTCTCCCACTTTGCTTTTATTGGTGAAGGCTAACGTCCACGCATCCTCTCCCAATTCATTTTTTTTGCCAGCCTTGTTCTCTATTGGTGAAGGCTAGCATCTACTTACCCTCTCCCAATTCATTTTATTTGTCTGATTCATTTTGCCAAACTCATTCTCGGTTGGGCTGAGCTTTGTTGGTGACGGCTAACGTCCGCGCACCATCTCCCACCTCGCTTTTATTGGTGAAGGCTAGCGTCCGCGCACCCTCTCCCAATTTTGGCCTCCTTCCCCTACACTTGTGTACACTGCACAGTAGGGAGTATGGACGGCTCTTACTGCTGTAAAGACTGTGGGGCTGTGCTCCAGGCAGACAACGGTCACGACCTGTGTCCTACCTGCCTTGGACAGGACCATCTGGTGGAGGCCCTGTCGGAGAACCTCTGCATGAACTGCAGCTTCATGCCTCAGTCTGTAAGAGTGGCTCGGCTGGCCCAGCTCTGCCCCAAGCTCAGCAGTGACCTCCCGCCGTCTGGGCAGGAGGCTGTACCCAGGCGCTCAAAGCGCCGGACTGAGGCTGCAGTCCCTGCGGCCCCTCCTAGAAAGAGGCGAGCCAAGTCTGAATGGGGTCTTTCCACAAAAGTGGAGCGGCTATCCTCGGAGTTAGCGGAACTGAAGTCCCTTTGGCAGGCACGCCAACTGGGGGCTGAGCCAGTGGCAGTGACTGGACTCTCCTCCCCACCCATGCCCGAGCTGGCTGCGGAGGAAGATGTCTTATCCTTGGCTGCCTCTGCCTCTCATTTTTTAGGTGATGAGGAGGAACAGTCGGTCTCTGTGACTGGTTCTTTTTCTTCATCTAGGAGCGCAGCCAGGTAGTGAGTCAGGTGCCGGTTCTATGCAGGACGCCATGCGTCTGGCCCTGGCTCAATTGCAGCTGGACATCCCGCAGCCAGAGGGGCCCACCCTGGGAAGAGGAGTACTTGAAGGAGTTGCATGGCTGCTGACGTGACCCAAGGACCCAGCCGCGCCTCTCCGCGGATGCCCGAGTGTTGGCGGCCATGCATGAGCCAGCTGCGGCAGGCCTGGATCGCATGCCGTTGATTGAGCCTGCTGTTGCCTCTCTCATCGTATCACCAGAGCCCTGCGCAATGATGTCCGGTGTCCACGACCTCAGTGTCGTATCACGGACGACTTGCTCTGCAGAACCTATCACGCATGCTGGTCGCCTTGGCAATACTTTGGCACACCTTTTGTCTGCACTCTCCGCGTCGCTTCAGGGCACCAGTGGTGCAACAGCGGCGGTGGGCTTTAGTGATGTATCGCTTCAAGGGTTTGCGCTGATGACGAGGGAATTGGGGCGCGTGATATTCTTCTTGGTCCAGGCCCGCCGACAGGTCTGGTTGGCACAGTCAACGTTGGCCAAGCCGTGTCATAGATCCCTCCGTGACCTTCCGGTGGTGCCGGGGGAGTTGTTCGGTCCGACTGCCTTGGATACGCTTGAACGGACCATCCAAGCACGACAAACGAGGCAGCAACTTTTGTCCCTTAGCAAGGCGATGCCCCTTTCACCTCCTCGGCGTCCGAGGCGCTCCCTGGCGGTTCCCGGCTTTCGGCCGCCTCAGGGTCCTTGCCCTCGTGTGGCTCAGCAGAGACCGCACAGTTCCTTTTGTGGATCAGTCCGCCAACCAGATGGACAGGTCCAGGCCATGGACTCTGCCCCCCCCACGGCTCCTAGGGGCCGTGGAGGGAGACGGTGATGCCACCAGGCCGACCGTCGGATATTTCTCCCACCAGCATCTCAGATACTGGGTTACTCACGTCGGGGATGCATGGGTGGTTGCCACTCTGACCCATGGTTACCGGCTACAGTTCCGACGGCGGCCTCACATCTCACACCGGGTCAAGATGACTGTAATCTCTGACCCGGTGAAAGCCTGAGCACTAGACCAGGAGCTTTCCATCCTCCTGGCCAAGGGTGCAATCGAGGCGGTGGACCCTTTGCGACAACCCAGAGGCTTTTATTTGACTTACTTCCTTGTGCCGAAGAAGACGGGCGGCTTTCATCCCATTTTGGATCTCAGGGGACTCAACCAAAGTCAAAGTCAAAGTCAACTTTATTGTCAGAACTACAATATGTACAGGACATACACAGGATTGAAATTGCGTTTCTCTCAGTCCCTCGGTGCAACAGTAACCATTTAAACACTAAAACACTGAAACATTTAATAAACATAAGCATAAAATAGTAAAAGTGTAACACTGTCCTGAGTTTTTGCATAGTAGTATAAAAGTATGAAAATTTACACCAACACTAAAACTAAAACACTAAACATTTAATGAACATAAGCATAAAATGAAATAATAAAAGTGTAATACTGTCCAGAGTTTTTGCATAGTAGTATAAAAAAGTATAAAAAGTATATCTGTAAAATAAACTGAAGGTTCTAGCATATGAGAATGTACACAGTATATGTATGAGGTAGTAGTTGATGTTGGTATAGAGGCAAAAGTGGCATATGCAGTAAGGCACATTGGGCATCCTTAAATAAGGCTGGTCAGAGAATACTGTATATGTATCAGCAGTGGTGTAGATATAAAAGTAGTGTAAATGTAAACAGTAGTAATAAATGTAAACAGTAGTAATAAATGTAAACAGTATTAATAAATGTAAACATTGAATGTAAACAGTAGTATGTAAACAGTGAATGTAAACAGTAGTATGACTATAGGCAGTGATGTAATACAAACATTAGTGCAAATATGAGAAGTAGTGCAAACTGAATGAGCA
>JBBPBX010025091.1:0-30763 GCA_038048925.1 Garcialebias charrua | reverse complement strand
GAAAACATTACAGTTGTTATAATATAATTACCTTTCATATGAATACATTGGTTTTAATAACTTTCTTTGCTGCTATTTTAACCCTGTTTGTTTCAACTCCTCTGTCTTGCTCAGTTCAGAAATGTTCGTGCGTAATTGTGTGAGTATGTGTTTCTGTGTGTGTGTGTGTGTGGTTATGTGTGTATGTGTGAGTTTGCTCCCTTCTGGGAAGTAACTTTTAACATAACTCTTTCACAACAGTTAACGGTTAAACTTGAGCCACAATTAAAGCTCTTCTTATTTATCGTAACATTATAACTGCAGTATCCAATATCTAGATCTTAAGACATCCTTACTTTAACCATAGTTATAAATTGGTTATTCAGTTATAAGCTTTTAAGGTTAAACAACCATTCTCTCCTGCTCCTCTGTGGCTCTCCTCTGTGCTTAATTTGCCTGTTCATGTATGTGCGTCTATATGTGTGTTTGTATGTGTGTGAGACTGTGAGTGTGTGTTTCTGCAAGGCCCTGGCTATGCTAAACATTCCTCATCAGCTGCACTCATGGTAAGTCCAGACATGTAGAGAACACATCGTTTATAAGTTGCCTATAATAATGCTTTGTGTAGGTTTTTAATCCAACAATAAAACCACTTCACTTGACACCCCCTCCTTGGATTCAACACCTACTCCATTTTTATTTAACCATAAGCCAGTCCTTATCTTCATCAATCACCTCCACACTCAGAACGTCATCGTCTTCATCATAGTCCAATTCACTCTAAGTTTCTGGATCAGTTTTGGGATCTTCTGTGTTGCCAGGTCCCACGTTGTGAATCTCATCCTCAGCTACGTCCCAGGAGTCCAACACCGTCAGCTCGTAGGCCCTCTGTGGGCTTTTCAATGAGGGTGTAGATCTTCGTTTGGGTCTCGACTCACGGACTCCATCTCGATCCCCCACTGAAGCAGGGGTTGGGGTAATGGTTTCAGTGGACTGAGGGTTTGAGACTTCTTCAATCATGGGAGACCCCACAGGAGTGACCGGCTCTATTCTAGACCATCTTTCATCTGATTGCATATATTCAGAAATGTCTGGCACCTGTTGTGGTAGTTCTCAGAGTGCTTGGAGGGCTGTGGCTGACTCATCTGGGTAAGGTGGGCCTAAGTTGAATCCTTCCATTAACAGCAGGTTAGGGGGATAGACCCTTCAGGACTGGTGGGGTCAATAGGTTCAGTGCCCGTGGAGCCGATGGAGCTCGATGGACCCACTTCGCTGCTCCCGAACCATTCCAAGAAGGTGTCCAGTGACTCCAATGTGTAGGTTTCTGGACACTCTGGGCATTCCAGGACAAGGGTGGATGGCTTAGGGGCAGTCACATCCATAGGCTCGGTCTCAGATTGAGCCTCTGGGGATTCGGGATAGAGGGGAGTTGCTACTGGGTTCTGGTGTTGAGTTGCCACCACCAGGGTTGGAGCCAAGTGGACTTCTTGTGGACTTGTAACTTGGCCTTGGATTATTGTCATACCAGGAATGGGGACCAATGCGGGATTGGCACCCATGCTTATGCTTAAAGAGGCAGACATCGCCAGCAACAGGGGCTCTGATGAATCCTGTGTGGCCTCAAAGGCTAGGCCATAGACCAAGGCCAGCCCTGTGTACAGATGAATGGCCACGAATCTGGTTCCATTACCAAGATGTTCCCACATCTTGGCTACCAATGGGTGATATGAGGCTCCTGGCGGCACGGCCCCCATCGTCAGAAAGGGTGCAACATTCAGGGCCGAGGTCCAGATGACTTTGCAGGTGCTCTCTGTTTCTACGTACACTGCTGCTGGCACTTGAGGTAGGCTGTCTGGGCCATCTAGGACCAGGATTCCATTTACTACAGCCTTAGCCATCACAGTGGAATGACAGTGTTGGCACCACCAGACGACCCAACAGCCCAGAGGTATTTGGTTTCCGTCAATCCATGGTGATAGAAACAGCAAGGCACTTCGGGCTACTGTAACAGCAATAAGGGATGTGACAGGACTTGTTCTGTAATATCTCATTTTATAATTGAAACAAGTATGATTCAACATATCAATGTTTAAACAATCATTTTTTTATTATATATATTTTTTTGCATTGCATTGCATAGGAAATCAGTTCTTTTTTATGCATAGAAATTACTCTTAGACCTCATCACCTTTTGAAACACTCAACTACGTATTGCACGGGCCTATACAGGACGTCGGCTTAAACCATTGAGCATTTCTCAAAGAGATGAGATTTTGAGTTTACAATTCTTCTTCAAACAATTTAAAATCATTAAATTTTTAAAGTAGCGATAGCAAGGGGGTTTTCAGCAGTGTTGGTTATAATGATTATATTTCTGTATCGCCAAGAATTCATATGTCTCGATCTACGGAGATCCCATGATCTCCGCTTGCCTCCAGTGAAGTAGGGAGCGGTCTACAGGTGAGTTTAAAGATGGTCCCATAAGTCATCATCCTGGCCACGATGGGCACCGTGGTGCAGAGACTGACCCAGTATAACGTGGAACAGACTCCCCAAACCAGGCCCCATCCAATTAAAACAGCCAACTTTAAGGACCAACGTTGTCTGTTCTGGGCTTGCAGAGATAGAGTCTGATAAAGCAGGTGTGCCACCACTGTTATGGCTATGGTAGCTTCCATCACTACGTCACAATTCTACCAGCTGTATTTCCACAGTTGGTGCGGAGTATGAGTAGGGGGGTAAGCCCCGTTGCACATTCAAGGGCTACCACGACAGTATCTACCATCAACCAAGCTGAGATAACCACTATTTGTCGAAACAAAGGGTTCACTCTTCCTAGCAAGTAGACGACAAAAAAATGTGGCATAATCTCTGCTCTCTTGAGTATTACATGTGTCACAACTATCTTAGCATAGGCCTGTAAGGCCACGGGGAATCGCATTAACTTCCCCTTGCCCCACTCCCCGGTATGGCAGTAGCACATCCATGCTATCATTATCAGAAAATATTCTACCAAGCTTCCTTTAAAAATAGGCAAGGCACGGAGGCCAGAGTTTGGTAGTGGGTACTGTTGTGGCATCGGACCCCCAAGCAGATGTACTCACTTCTAATGGATCAGTAGTTGTCTGGCTTTCTTCGGTGGTCATGATTTCAGATTGTTATTTTCCTAAACCAATAGTATGTGATGTAGGTTTTTTTTTTATTCCACAATAATGGTGGGTGATATGTCTCTCCCACTCTTCTAGCTGTTCTCTCTGTTGGACTGTTATCACAGCTTTCCAATCACAGTAGCCAGGCAACGCTATTCCAGAAGTGTTGGAATATCCGTACTCCCTATATGTAACACTGATGTATCCGTCTTTTCCTTTGCCTTTTACAACCTGAGTCTTACACTTTTTCCCACAAGGTGTTCCTTTAAGTTCTTCAACTTTCCTATCGTAAACCTGTTCTTTGCAGTGGCAGAGAATAATGTCTCCATCCTTAGTTGTCACAACGACCCTGTCTGAGGTTGCAAAGGCGTTTATTCAATAAAAGTATATAATTACCGTGGCAAGGTTACATGGTGGTGTCTGCATCCCGTTCCCTGGTTCTTTATGTTAGGTAGCTGGTTATCTGCTAGTTCTTAATTGCTCTCGATGTGAGTTCTCTGGGGTACCGCTCTCTGTTGCTTCAGGGCTGAGGAGTGACTGTTTCTTTGTGGCTCTGGCTCTTATTCTGAGCCAGCGCCCGGTTCTGGTGGGAGTGGCTTAGGGCTCCTCCCCCCTTTGCGGCACATGGCTTTGAGACACTCTTGTAGGACCACACGCCCTAATAAGGCAACAACTATCAGGCCGACTAAGCTTGCCAAATAAGGCCAGATCTGAAGGAACAGTTCAAGCATCCACCCTTCAACTATATTTCCTCCTTCTTTGATCACTTCTCCAACTCCATGTATGGCCTCTGTAACTTTATGGCCTACGGTGTAACTAACAGTCTCGTACAATGTGCAACTATGCAGATTCTCCTCTTTACCGCATTTTTTCCAGCTTTCTTCTGGATACTGACAAGTCAGGTTGGAATAGATTTGGTTCGGACCTACCCAATCATATCCATGTATCTCATCTCCGAGGCACATGCGGCGTCTTGCTACATGGCTCTCGGCTAAAGCAATCATGGACTCTGAAACAAACGGGACTATTACTCCCTGAATGTGTTTCCTAGTTTTTAGCTTGTGTCCTAATATGGCATTAGTAAAAGATGCACCATCAGGTACCGACCTTCTCCATATTTGACCATATTTCTTCCACACCACTTCAGAAGCGTGGGTCGAGTATTCTCCTGCATAGTAAGTATCACAATAGCTTTCCCATCCGAGTAGCTCATAACAGGGTCTTCGAGCCAAACTGATCACATACACCGTCTGTTTTTCGTTACATATCATTTTCCACGGCCTAGGGCTAATATACCTGTCTGGGCGATATAGAGCGCTCACCTATATATCTTGCTCTTTGGAATACACAGTGGCTAAGAACTGATATCTAATCCAATAATTACTTGATTGGTACGAACATGGGGCTACCCACTCTTTTATTTCTTCCTCTTGAAATCCCCACCAGGTTCATGTCTTATCCCGCTTATGGTATTTGTGCCAGGCTTGGAGCAATATTTTAACTGTCTGTGCCTCTCGCAGAGCGGTACAATCGTAACGCCACGTAGACATGACGGCTACCTCAGTCTCCCACAGCCTGCTTCTAGGGGATGCTCCACTACTCTCCCACACTGAGTTATTAAGGCTAAGGAAAATTCGTTCAGCTACACACTTGTCAATTTTGTCAAAGTCACCTTTCGGTACCTTAAGGAGTTCATCTGGTCTAGGCAGTCTTTGCACGAACATGTTAGAATAGTATGGCCCCATTAAGCCCGTGTGAAGTCTAGAGTGCCCTTCTACAAAATCACCTTCAAAATGAGGTAACTCAGGGACTACCCAGACCCATGGTAATGTCATATTTAACCATCCTTCATGTCAAGCATTAGCAGGATGAAATATGGCTGCCCAATTCCACTATAATATCTCTGATTCCAAACTGGTGTTATTGGTAAATAATCGGTCTTTGAGGAATTCTAGATAAAGTGGAGAGGGGTGTGGCAATCCAGGTTGCAGTCCTTTCCACACCCACTTCCACTGAATCACCAGCCATTCGGTAGGTTCAGGCTGGGGTCCTTCCAGGCGCCATTTCTGTTAGGGTTTGGGTCCCCGTATTGTTTTTATATTCCACCTCACAGAGTGCTTCGAGGTATTGGATTGCAATGGGACCTGCTTCTGCTAAGGTTTCCACTAGAATTATTAGGGGTTGGTCTTGATACATCACCTGCATCACATATCCTTTCCTTGTCCATGGCCTATGCCATTGGTGATAGGGTGTGATCATACGGTCTCTTAGCACTCTTATAGGTAGGTGTTGGTTCTCAATGACATAGCGCTCTGGTCTATTCAACATTCCTTAGATTGCTTTCACCATGGTGGGGCTTGTGGTCCATATCACCATGCCCTCCACAGAAATTTCAACGAAACGACTTTGGTATGTTTCCTGATAGTTAGATCCCCATCTCAATTTGATACCTATTCATTTTATCGTCAGGTAGACCACGTTAAATATCCATGGCGAGGTCGAGGACAAGACTTAGGGTGAGTTTTATACCGAGGCAGGTATGCTGGCTTCAGGCGACATTCTTTTTGAGGTTTATCCAAATGAGACTTTCTGGTATATTTAGTGTTTGTATAGAAATAGTTCTTGGTGCAGTCTTCCCATATAGAGATGTCAATTTCGGGTTTGTCAAGCCATACTATGTTTTCTGCTATTTTTAGCGCTGGTATTTTTGGACCAACTTTGTCAAATTGAACCAAAATATTTTCATTATCTTTATCTATTGATTTTAAGTCTATAATGTCTTCCTTTCTTACGGGCTTGGTAGATAATGTGGGTTCAGACATGCTAGGAATGGGTATCTGGTCCCTGGGCTGATTGTGCGCTTTAGGGATTTAGGTGTGGTTTCTCCTTTTTCTCTCCTCATCACCCTCTCTTTGTAGAGCTCCACACAAAGGGGTGAGGGGTGGTGCAAGTCTGGGTTCAACCCTCGCCACACCCATTTCCACTGAGATATTCCCCAGCATGTAGGTTCAAGCTAGGGGCCCTGTAGTCAACCAAAGCGTTCATCTTCGTGGGACAAGGACTCGATGCGTAGGTCCCATGTCTCTATCACCTGACGCATGTATGTCTGTCTCATCTTGGAAGCATACCTATCATAGTGTGGGCCTATCTCTATTAATTGTGTGGTAATACTGACCAACGGATGTCCTCTGTAGGATATCTTCATCCTATTAGCCAGCCGTAACGGGAAATATTCCCAGCTATGGGATGGGGCCCAGATTCGGTCGTATAGCATTTGCAGGGGTAGCTTAGTATTTTCAACTACCACTTTTTCTGGATCACACTCTCTCTTGTAGATTTTTGTCCGTAAGGTTGGACTTGTGGCCCAGATGATCTGCTCCCCTATGGAGTTCTCACAGTATTCTGTCTGGTGGGGCTCTGCGTAATTTGGGCCCATTTGATTTTAATTTGGAGTCCTTGTACTGCCATCTGGACCGCATTAAAGATCCAGGGTGTACCCATTGGGCTCGGGTTATACGGTAGCTCGAGAAAATCACTTATCCAGACTAACCCGAGGAGCTTGTCTTTTGCTCGGGTGAGGTCTTGGTCCCTATATGCTTTTACACACGAGTTGTAATAGTTTGATGTCCCGTTGGGGTGGATAGAAAAGTCTTTCCTCGGTCGGTCTAATTTTACCAGTTTACCGTGAACAATTAGGGCTGGTACGTATGGCCTAATTCTGGATCGTTGAAATAACATGTTTAGTACTTCTTCACGTGATTGTTCTTTTGTTCTGGGGAGAAAGTCTATCTCGCCTGGCCCATAGGGCATAAACTCGTTGGGCTCGTTCAAGACCCAGCATGTTTCAACTGACTTAACTGACTTTATATTGGCTTTTCCTTTCCACATGTAACTAGGGCATCTTATAACATTTCTTAGCTTTTTTATACCTTTTCTTTTGTTGCAATGAGATCCGTTGATGACTCTAGCGCCCCTTTGGTTGGTTTTTACTTGTCCGCTTTCTTCCATTTTCGCTGGAACGTTCTGCTAGTCCAAGCTTTCAGTCCACTTTGTTTATTTCCCGCTTTGCTTGATCAAGGTTTTTCTGTTTCGTTTTTGCTGTCCTCAATCGGCTGAACTGTGGCTCCAACTGAGTACACACCCAGGTATGGTGCAAGGATCATTTGCACAGAAATTCTAACCCTCTGGGTGGAGTCTGGCCTTATGGGGGTGTTCACCCGTTGCATTGCTGTTTCGGGAATTTGCAACACTCCGTGCCTCTCCCAGGCTTCCGGGGTGACTAAATACTCAGCGTTTTTTTGCTTGGGTCTCGCTCCCTGTACTGTCCACGCATCCAGGATGGTGGTGTTACGGCTGGCTCAGGCCGAACACATAAACGGGACACAAGACACAAGGAGGCAGAAGGTAAATTAAAAAGCTTTATTGAAAAACTCCCCGACTCCTCCCTCCAGGTGCGGAGTGCACCGTCTTCTGGCACAGGGTCAGGAAAAAAGCAAAGATTAGACAAAGTGCAAATAAATGGTGGACGAGAGTGAGTCAGCCAAAAATAATATAACGTCCCCAGCATCGGCCCAACCCATAAAACAGGGCCGTCGCAGCCTGTCTGGAGACGGACTACCTGACCAAAAGGGAACCCTAGGGGTAAAAGAAAAACGATATAACTGGACTACTGATCTCACTCTGTCATTAGGCCAACAAACAAAAAGCTCCAAACAGCTCCAAACTCCAAAAGGCTCCAAACAGCTCAAAAAGCTCCAAACAGCTCCAAGCTCAAAAATGTTCCTGGTTAAACCAACTTAAACTAACCACACAGGTCAGCATCCCTGATATCAATTATCATTAGCAGGATCCTAATGTCATCAATGCAGCCTTCAGCTACCCAGTGCACTAAGCACAACAAAAGTCAAATGATGAGCAAACATTCCTAAGTGCATCAAGCACAGTCAAACTCCACAAACAAATGAGCTGACACAAATGCAACTAGCAGTCAAGACCAAACATGAGCTAGTAGCCACACTTTAAGTGCATCTAGCAGTCAAGACCAAACATGAGCTAGTAGCCACTCTTTAAGTGCATCTAGCAGTCAAGACCAAACATGAGCTAGTAGCCACTCTTTAAGTGCATCTAGCAGTCAAGACCAAACATGAGCTAGTAGTTACTCACCAAGAACCTTCTAAACAGAAGATCAGACTTCAAGACAGGGGTGGGCGGAGAACACCCCCACACAGTACCATACAGTACTCAAACAGCTCAGCAAAAGCAACCTCCTCTGAGCTCACAACACTCCGCATTCAAGCACAGTCAACTTGAAGTATATATAGGCGTGGCTCTCAGGTGTTCCTGGCTGAACACACACAAGCCTGATCACAATCAGACTAATTAACCACACAAAAGCATGACTGCAGTCAACATACATAAGAACTAAAAGGTGTCAGCATTGGCAGCTTCCTCAGGATATGTAACACCTCCACCACCAGTGTTTTTGTATGGGGGAAAAATGTAGTCTTGTGAGGACACCGGCTACATAACAACATACAAAAAACAAGTTAGGGCAGAGTATTCAAAAACGAGAGAGGGCACAAGGATCGCAAGATCCACCAACATAAACACCAGATAACATTTAAAACACTCTGAAACCATAAAGGCGTCCTTTGTCCCGACTCACTCTATAAGGGTGTTGTTTTATAGGTTTT
The DNA here is from genome assembly GCA_038048925.1 of Garcialebias charrua. Taxonomy (NCBI): domain Eukaryota; kingdom Metazoa; phylum Chordata; class Actinopteri; order Cyprinodontiformes; family Rivulidae; genus Garcialebias; species Garcialebias charrua. The sequence continues at coordinate 21,942 of JBBPBX010025091.1, read as the reverse complement.
GTTTCACCCACATCAATATCATGTTTTAGGATATCGGTCTTAGAAGGGACATCAGAAAATAAACAGGCGTTAGAAAATATCAACTGTCTTAGTTCATCCCTTTTCTTATCATCTAGGTGGGAGAACAACAACGGTAGGTTCTGGAGATAATGCGAATTTAAGAGCTTGCCTTCAAGAATTGCAGAAGGGGAACTGTCCACCTCCTGGTCAGCACTGGAGAGCTCCTTTTGGGGCTCTACATCTTCGGCTACTCTTGGGTCATCACAGAGGGGAACAGCTAACACGCTAACCCTCTCAATGTATGGTTTCAACATGTTGATGTGACAAAGACGAGTAGTACGCCTCCTCTCTGGAGTAGAAACCAAATAGTCACGTTCGTTTAGCTTCTTCTGAACGACATAAGGTCCACTATAACGGGCCTGTAAGCTACTACCAGGAATAGGAAGTAGAACTAACACTTTGTCACCCTGTTGAAACACTCGTGCTACAGCTTTTCGATCAAACAGGGATTTCATTTTAGCTTGTGCCATCTGTAAGTTGTCTTTAGCTATTTCACAAGCACGTACTAATTTAAAACGGAAGTCACTTACATAGTCTAACAAATTCTTGTCAGACTTCTCACATATCCACTTTTCTTTTAACAGCCTTAAGGGACCACGAACTTCGTGTGCAAAAACCAATTCAGCTGGACTGAAACCCAAACTCTCTTGAACTACCTCCCGTATAGCAAACATCTGGAGATGCACTCCCTCATCCCAATCTTTGTTGAATTCCAGACAATATGTACGTAGCATGGTTTTTAATGTTTGATGGAATCGTTCAAGGGCACCCTGGCTTTCTGGATGGTACGCAGCTGAACAGGTATGCTGGATGTTTAATTGTTTCATGACCTGTGAAAACACTCTTGACATGAAATTGCTGCCTTGGTCAGTCTGCACCACCCGTGGTAACCCAAACAACGAGAAAAACCTGGTTAACACCTTTACCACCACTGGGGTTGTTATTTTTCTTACAGGAAAAACTTCTGGGAAACGAGTGGAGGCACACATCACAGTAACTAAGTACTTGTTTCCAGCCTTTGTTCTGGGGAGTGGTCCTACACAATCCACTATAACTCTCTCAAAAGGCTCAGCAATAGCCGGGATAGGAAAAAGAGGAGCAGGTGGGACTGTCTGGTTCGGTTTTCCAGCTATCTGACAAAAATGGCATGATTTGCAATGAAGTACGGTATCCTTTTTTAAACCTGGCCAAAAAAAATGATGCAACACACGGTCGTATGTTTTTCTGATACCGAGGTGACCTGCTAAGGGACTGTCGTGTGCCAAACGTAAAACTTCTGGACGATACAGAGTAGGAAGAACAATCTGTTCTACACTACGCCACTCTTCATTAGGAGAGGCTGTCAAAGGAGTCCATTTACGCATCAAAATGCCATCATTAAAGTAGTAACCATTACTCAGTGTGTCAGGTTTGTCAGGTTCTGTATCAATAAAACATGATGTTAAACTAACATCGCTCTTCTGAAGATTAATCAACTGTTCCCTAGACCATGAGAGTCTTACTCCCTCTAAAGTGTTCTCCTCAGAGCTCACTGGGGTCTGGTCAGTTTCAGAACTGAAAAAACTGTCACTCAGCTCAACTTCTTCAGCTTTCTCCTCCTCCTGTTGTCGTTTAAGAGCTGCACGAGTAACTGCACAAGAGGTGAAAACATTAGGAAATGTGCGAGCTAAGTTATCTAATTTAGGGGACAACACTGGAACAGGAGTCACCTCTGGAGTGACTAAAACACGACCTCCAGCCAAGTCGTTACCCATAATCATGGAGATGCCTTTTATAGGAAAGTTTGGACGCAGTCCTACCACAGCGTCTCCTGAACACAACTCTGACTGAACCACGATCCTACATAAAGGAACATTAACTTCCTGCATGTTAAAACCACAAATGGGAACTCCAGCTTCCATCTCAATAACTTCATCTCGAGGTAAAATATTGTCCAAAATGAATGACTGTGAAGCGGCTGTGTCTCTGAGTATTTTAACAGGTATCATCCTTCCTGATGGAGATGTAGATATAAACCCTTCCATTATAAAAGGTTTGAATCCATCACGTTCACAGGTTTCTGTCGCAGATGAAAATGACTGATCTAGCCTTTTAACTGCAGCTACAGGTTTTGGTTCTTTTCTATGTAACTTAGGACAGGTTCTAGTTACATGCCCTTCCTGTTTGCAGTAGTAACATCTTACTGGTTCTTTCACATCACTTTCACGTCGTTCTGCAGTTACATCACGGTCTCTGTGAGGAACAACAGGCCCTCTAAATTTACCATTACCATTGGATCTGTATCTAAAAGGTTGAGAGGAATCAAAACTGGTCTTAACATGACTAGGGCTTCGAGTTTTATCAAAGCTTGAACGTTCAAAGTGTATTTTATGCGTCAGCATGTACTCATCCACTAAGATTGCAGCTTTAGAAACGTCAGACACTTTATGTTCATTTAAATACGTGGTTACTCGGTCTGGTAAATTTAATTTGAAATCTTCCAACAATATTAGCTGCTTCAGCTGGTCAAAATCAGTCACTGCACTCGCAGTACACCAGCGATCAAAAAGTAGTTCCTTTTCCCTGACATAATCAGCATAAGACTGATTATCTACTTTCTTACATTTTCTAAACTTCTGCCGGTATGCTTCCGGAACTAGCTCATATGCACGCAGGATTGCTTCTTTCACGTTAGCATAGACACCACTATCAAGTGCAGAAAGAGATGCATAGGCATCTTGTGCTTTTCCTTTTAACACGCTCTGTAACAATATGGGCCAAACAGTTTCTGGCCACTTCAAAGTACTTGCTGCTCTTTCAAACATGATAAAATACTTATCAACGTCTTTTTCATTGAACGGAGGTACTAAAGAAACATTTCTACTCACGTCAAATTCTCGAACAGGAAACGGAGCAGATCCACGTTCCAGCTCTTTCATGCGTATTTCCGCGTCTAACTCTATTTTCCGTTGTTCAACCTCAATCTCCATTCGGCGTTGTTCTAACATGATTTTCTGTAACGTTATTTCCTTCTCATGTTCCCGTTTCTGTTGCTCAAGCTCATGTTCACGTTTCTGTTGCTCAAGTACTAAGTCTCGTTCAATCTCTTTTAAACGTAGTTGTTCCTGAAAATTGTACGGAGAGCGATCTGGGACTTTCGGTGACGTCACAGCTGAAAAAAAACCGCGTTGCTTTAACTCGGCAGCTAACTCGCTTTCCACAGTGTCTCTTTTAGAACGTTTATCTAACGTCAACTCATAATAATCCGCTATACACAAAAGTTGCTCTTTAGTACAGCTAGCCAAAACCTCTACTGTAGGTCGTTCCACAAAACTGTGTAAATCGAAGTCCTCCATGATAAACACAGGAAACGAACTGTGTAAATACTAATGTCCCAGCAGTACGTGAACGCACCACCTACACACAGCACTGGACCCGCCTACGAGTCAAACAACCTGCAGGTTTAATTAATTAACCCAACAAGGATCACAACAGCTCAAAGATCCAAACGCGGGCTCAAAAATGCATACAAGGACTCAAAAAGGAGCAAAAGAATGCAGACAAGGGCTCAAAAGGATTCAAGATCCAGACAAGGAGCAAAAGGAGAAGAAGGATCCAAAATCCAGACAAGGAGCAAAAGGAGAAGAAGGATCCAAGATCCCGGACGAGCCCCCAATATATGTTACGGCTGGCTCAGGCCGAACACATAAACGGGACACAAGACACAAGGAGGCAGAAGGTAAATTAAAAAGCTTTATTGAAAAACTCCCCGACTCCTCCCTCCAGGTGCGGAGTGCACCGTCTTCTGGCACAGGGTCAGGAAAAAAGCAAAGATTAGACAAAGTGCAAATAAATGGTGGACGAGAGTGAGTCAGCCAAAAATAATATAACGTCCCCAGCATCGGCCCAACCCATAAAACAGGGCCGTCGCAGCCTGTCTGGAGACGGACTACCTGACCAAAAGGGAACCCTAGGGGTAAAAGAAAAACGATATAACTGGACTACTGATCTCACTCTGTCATTAGGCCAACAAACAAAAAGCTCCAAACAGCTCCAAACTCCAAAAGGCTCCAAACAGCTCAAAAAGCTCCAAACAGCTCCAAGCTCAAAAATGTTCCTGGTTAAACCAACTTAAACTAACCACACAGGTCAGCATCCCTGATATCAATTATCATTAGCAGGATCCTAATGTCATCAATGCAGCCTTCAGCTACCCAGTGCACTAAGCACAACAAAAGTCAAATGATGAGCAAACATTCCTAAGTGCATCAAGCACAGTCAAACTCCACAAACAAATGAGCTGACACAAATGCAACTAGCAGTCAAGACCAAACATGAGCTAGTAGCCACACTTTAAGTGCATCTAGCAGTCAAGACCAAACATGAGCTAGTAGCCACTCTTTAAGTGCATCTAGCAGTCAAGACCAAACATGAGCTAGTAGCCACTCTTTAAGTGCATCTAGCAGTCAAGACCAAACATGAGCTAGTAGTTACTCACCAAGAACCTTCTAAACAGAAGATCAGACTTCAAGACAGGGGTGGGCGGAGAACACCCCCACACAGTACCATACAGTACTCAAACAGCTCAGCAAAAGCAACCTCCTCTGAGCTCACAACACTCCGCATTCAAGCACAGTCAACTTGAAGTATATATAGGCGTGGCTCTCAGGTGTTCCTGGCTGAACACACACAAGCCTGATCACAATCAGACTAATTAACCACACAAAAGCATGACTGCAGTCAACATACATAAGAACTAAAAGGTGTCAGCATTGGCAGCTTCCTCAGGATATGTAACAGGTGGTGAAGTAGTACAGATTTGTGTGTCTAGCTCCGGCTTCACGAGGTACTTCAGGTAGGTCCACCAGTGAGAGACTCTGGTTTGAGACCACCTCGGCAATCAGCTAGGCCCACGTTGTTAATTCCCAGGGAACTTTCCAACCGTCTTTTTGGGCTTCTTCGTTCACCTCATCGGGGAGCTGGTTTATTTCCACGCACTCTGTTTCCAATGGGTCCCAGAACACTCTAAAGACAAATGGGAATTGGTTTGTGTCGAGAGGAGCGTTTCTTACTCTCCCCATCATAGGGCTATAGGGCCAGGACTGCTGTACTGACTGCTCAAGCAAGTCTCGAGGGTTCCAATGTCTCTCTCTTGGGTCAGTTTGTTCTCCCCCACTGGGACCTCCTATACCTGGATACAGAGGTGGAACTAAGAGGCTCGTATTTGGTCCCTCGTCATACTGCTGTATGGTCGAGGCTTGCCTCGGGGCCTCAAATTTTCCCTCGTCAATCTATGTTTTGAAGGACTTGAGTGGGTCGCAGTATTTTTTTACTTGCCAACCCCTGGCCTTTTCAGAGTGCAACAGACGTGCTTCTCGCATGTCTATTTGGCAACCCCCGCAGTATTTCACGTCGGTTCCATCCCATTCGCAGGCACAATCATTTTGGCCTTTTCCACTCAAATTCCATTGAGTGATGATGGTTGTTTGAGGCAAGACAGCAATTCTACATTCTTTGCAGATGAATGCATCCATTACTTTTACTGGTTTTATCTTCAAATGTTTGACATCAAACTTACTTGCTTTAGGCCTGAGGGGCTTTTTCTTTCCCGATTCTCCACATCGCAGGGGTAGACCGCTGGATTTTGCGCAAATCGCACACTGGTTGTACAGTGCACTCCACTTTATGACTTCACTCTCCATTGACAGGTATCCTTTTTTAGCATATTCCAATGTTTTCAGGGCCCTTCCTGCCCAGAGCCCTGAGCTTGTCCTTCGTAAGATAACTCCCCTGCATATAGTGGCCATTCTAATATAGGGGAGCATGCTACTTGGTTCACTGGCCATAATGCGGTTTCTGGTTTCAACTTAGCTAGGAATTGGCTTCAGTTACTATATTCCTTGGATCCCTTTCTTCACTAGGTCTACTGTGTTTTTGTCTAAAAGTGTCAAGACTGCGTTTTTGAGTTTCACTAATAAACTGAACACTAAAGAAGTTTTAACAATTTTATTAAGAAACAGGAAACTGGAATGGGTCTTGATTGTCACCGGTAACTTGAGTTCTGCACAAGAGATTAAAATATTAGTGACAAGGCTTGAACAGGTAGATGTTTTTATCTTTAATAAAAACACTAACCTTTTTAGGTTGTTTCTGATCAGAAGGGAATTCCTTGATGACGTAGGCCGGTGGTGACATAGTCCAGTTTTACTTCCTTGTTTACGTTGGTGCTTTGTGCGGACTTTCACACGAAGGGGGTTTTCCTTGGTTCGAAGCGAGTTCATACACAGGTTGGCAGAGAGGCGAATAATGTTGAAAGAGGTAGGCTTTACTCGTGGTCGTGAAAGGCAGTCTTAGGTTCGTTTCCGTGAGGCAGATGGCTGAACAGGTCCGACAAGGGGAGAGGCAGGAGGGCGAAGTCCAGTAGCGTGTGCAAGGATCAAAACCAGAGAAGCAGATTCCAAAACAGTACCGTTTGGGGCTGGAGCGAGAGACATGAGACCAAAAAAACAAAACAGAGTCGTAGCAAGCAAGACAGGACAAGACATGGGCGTTAGACAATTACTAGGCAAAACCGTTAATAAATCTGGCAAGGAATGACTATGGACGTGGAGCTTAAATACAAGAAGAAACAGGTGAGTGCAATGATCGTTAATGAGGCATTGGGCATGAGGGCGGAGGGAACAATGATGTGATTGCTGTGAACATGACATGATAAACTAAGAATATAACAATAACTTATGGAAGACAGAACGTGGATCATGACAGTACCCCCCTCTCAAGGTCCGGCTCCCGACGGACCACAAGGCTGATCAGGGTGATCCCGGTGGAACCGGGCGATGAGCGGCTTGTCCAAGACGTGGCAAGCAGGCACCCATGAACGTTCCTCAGGACAATAACCCTCCCAGTCAATGAGGTACTAGACACCCCGTCCCCAGCGATGTGAACGCATGATACGGTTGATGGTGTAGGCAGGGGAGCCATCAATGAGTCGGGCGGGAGGAGGAGGCCTGGAGACGGGCATGAACCTAGAAAACTGGACGGGCTTGACCCGGGACACATGGAACGTGGGATGGATCTTCATGGTGCTAGGGAGCCTGAGCTTGACTGCCACCGGATTCACCACCTTGGAAATGGGGAAAGGTCCAATGAAGCGGGGAGCCAATTTCCTACAGTCAACACGAAGAGGCAAGTCCTTGGTGGAAAGCCACACTTTTTGTCTTTCTTGATAAGCAGGTTCTCGGGTCCTGCGACGGTTGGCTGACCTCGTGTAGATTGCAGACGTCTTGAGGAGCTGTTTGCGAGCCTTGGTCCAGACTCGGCGACATCGTTGAGCTGCTTGGAACGCAGAGGGAACCATGGCCGCCTGATCCTGGGCGGCAAACACCGGTGGCTGAAAACCATAGAGGACATAAAATGGAGACAGACAAGTGGCACTCGAAGGAAGGGAGTTCATAGCATGCTTGACGATAGGAAGATGTTCTGCCCATTTGGTACCATCATCACCACAGAGAAGGCGTAGGCGGGTCTCTATCTCCTAATTGGCACGCTCTGATTGTCCATCAGTCTGGGGGTGATAACCTGAGGAGAGACTTAGTTCAATGCCAAGGGTCTTACAGAACTCGCCCCAAAACTTTGAGATGAATTGGGGACCACGATCAGACACAATGTTCTTGGGTATCCCATGCAATCTGAACACTTCCTTTATCACAACATTGCTTAGTTCCTTGGTTGTGGGTAGCCCCTCCAATGCAATCAAATGAACCATCTTGGAAAACCTGTCACTGACAGTTAGAATGACCGTTTTACCTCCAGACTGTGGTAAGCCAGTGACAAAGTCCATAGCGAGATGTGACTAGGGGCGTGATGGTGTGGGCAGTGGCCTCAGGAGACCCGCCGGTGGACGTTGAGAGGGTTTAGCCAGGGAGCATTGGGTACAGGCCCCAACAAACTCTCTAACGTCCTTAGACAAGGAACCCCACCAGAACTGTGACTTGACTATGGTTAGAGTTCTCTCAATCCCCGGATGACAGTAATATAGGTGAAGCATGGCAGAACATGAGTACCTTAGTGATGAGGTGATCTGGTACAAAGAGGCGGTCAGCCGGACATTCCCCGGGTGGAGGATGGTTCTGGTGGGCCTTCCTGACCTCCCTCTCGACCTGGGTGATGGACAGATGTATCTCTTTGGGTAGTATGTATTCCTCTGGACCACTGGTCTGTTGTTCCTTCTCGAATAAACGAGATAGGGCATCTGGTTTGACGTTCTTGGTCCCAGGTCTATAAGAGAGAGAAAAATTGAATCGTCCAAAAAACAGAGCCCACCTAGCTTGACGAGGATTAAGTCGTTTGGCTGATCGCAGATACTCGAGATTTTTGTGGTCGGTGAGAACAATGAAAGGATGGTTGGCCCCCTCCAGCCAATGACGCCATTCTTCAAGAGCCATCTTGACGGCGAGTAGTTCTCGATCTCCAACATCATAGTTGCGTTCGGCTGGGGAGAGAGACTTGGAGAAAAATGCACATGGGTGAATCTTTTCATCATTACTACGTTGACTTAAAACGGCCCCGATACCTGTATCAGAGGCGTCGACTTCAACGATGAATTGTTTATCCACATCGGGGAATCTGAGGATGGGAGCAGTGGTAAACAAGGCTTTCAATTTAATGAAGGCATGTTCAGCAGTTTGGTTCCAGGAAAAAGAGTTCTTGGTAGAGGTTAAAGCGTGGAGAGGAGAAGCGACGGAACTGTAGTTCTTAATGAATTTGCGATAGAAATTTGCAAAACCAAGAAAACGTTGTAACTGTTTACGCGATTGGGGTATTGGCCAATCCAGAACTGCAGAGGTCTTTGAAGGGTCCATGGATATTTGATCAGGTGTGATATTGAAACCCAGAAAGGTGGTTTTGGTCGTGTGAAACTCACATTTCTCCGCCTTGACATAAAGATTGTTTTGTAGAAGACGGAGGAGGACGGCGTGAACGTGTTGGATATGCGAATCCAGGTCCTTGGAAAAGACAAGAATGTCATCCAAATAAACAAAAACATTGATATCGATAAAATCCCTGAGTACATCATTGACTAGTGCTTGAAAGACAGCTGGGGCGTTGGTTAAACCAAAGGGCATTACAAGATATTCGTAGTGACCTGATGGGGTGTTGAAAGCAGTCTTCCATTCGTCTCCTTCCTTAATTCTGACCAGATGGTAAGCGTTACGAAGGTCCAGTTTGGTGAACACTGTGGCACCCTGAATAAGATCAAATGCAGAAGTCATTAAAGGCAGGGGATATTTATTCTTTATTGTTATGTCGTTTAACTCTCAGTAGTCAATGCATGGTCGAAGTGACCCATCCTTCTTCCCAACAAAAAAGAATCCAGCACTTGCAGGTGACGATGAGGGTCTGATAATTCCCGCTTTTAGAGAGTCAGAAATGTAGTCTCGCATGACTTTTTGCTCGGGCTGGGACAGAGAAAATAAGCATCCCCTTGGAGGTGTGGTACCTGGCAACAGCTCAATCAAGCAATCGTAGGGTCTATGAGGCGGCAAAGACATAGCTATACTTTTGCTAAAAACTTTGGTTAGGTCGTGGTAGCAATGAGGGACGTGAGTCAGATCTGGAGTCTCCTCCTTTATTTTGACAACAGTACAGGTCTGATGTGCAGATTGTAGACAAGACGATAAACATTGCTCGGACCACCCCAGGATGTTGCTGCTCCTCCAGTCGATCTGAGGGTTGTGTTTCTTTAACCAAGTGGCTCCCATCACAATGGGTAACTCTGGAGAGTTGATGAGGAAGAATCTTAATTTCTCGACATGGTTACCACAAATCAGTAGTTTGACCTCTTGTGTCACCATACTGGTCTGATTGATTGGATGACCATCAAGAGCTAGGACCTTGTGTGGTCTCTCTGTAGGAAATATCTGGAGGTTCAGAGATTTAGCGAAATTAATGTCCATGAATTCAGAGTCAGCACCAGAATCAATAAAAAGTTTTACTGGCGTTTCCTTACCATCGGCTTGGAGGTTTGCGCTGACGTGAAGTAGAGGAGGTCCCGTTGAAGAGGTGGCGACTCTATAATTTGGGTATTGGTGAGATTTAGCAGTTCTGGAGTTGACCGAGCATGTAGAAGCTTGATGTCCTGCAACTCCACAATAAAATCATAATCCCTCCTGACGCCTTCTTTCTCGCTCTCGTTGAGACAGTCTGGACCTTCCGATTTGCATGGGTTCCTCAACAGGTGGTGAGTGTCAGGATTTTGCTCAGTGAGCAAGATTAAACCCAGGTGTGCAGACAGAAGCTCATGGAGGCCAAGGAGTAGTATAAAACACAATATTTAATGATATAAATGAAACAGCTGACGATGCAGCAAAACACTTACATGAGTGAGGACCTGCACTGCACTAAAACCATAGATATACGGAAAGATCTGTGTTCGGATATTCCCGGAAATGGACAGCAATGATCCTTAAAAAATCCCAAAATCTGGATACTTATCTTCGGCAGATCCAAAATAAATGTGGCTGTTATTCGTCAAGGGTCTGCCAAAGATAAGTATCCAGATTTTGGGATTTTGGGATTTTTAAAGGATCATTGCGTGCCATTTCCGGGAATATCCGGAAATATAAGTATAAGTATATGTGAAGGATACGGAGATATACGACATCAGCTCTTACCGTATATCTATGGTTTTAGTGCAGTGCTGGAGAGACACAGGGAAGACCCAACTATGCACCGACACTGACTGAGACATATAACAGGGCTTATATACACACAGACAGGACGAGACAAATTACAAACACCTGTGAGACAGACTGGGGATGATTGACAAGAGACAGGCAGGAAAACAAACAAGGAAGGCACAATCCTCACAATCCTCACAGTACCCCCCCTCCCCTCAAAGGACGCCCCCTGGCGACCCCAGAAAACACCCAACCCAGGACTGGCAGAGGGAGGAACCGCAAGGATGGCGGGCACAAGGAAAACACAAGGGCAAAAACAAAAAAAACAGCCAGACGAGACCCGGGAGCAAACAAAGACAAAGAAAAACTGAGGAAAAATAAACACCAAGACCGGATCTAAGACTAAAGTACGGGGACTAAACACAAAGGCCTAAGACAAACTACGGGAACTAAAGTCAAAGAGAGGAACTACGAAATTATCAAACGGTCAAAGAGGAAAACCAGGAGGTCGTCAGTAGGCAGGAGTCGATCCGGCGGGCGGCCCGGAGACCATCCATCCGGCAGGAGTCGAACCTGCGAGAGACCGGGAGGCCGTCCAACAGGTAGGAGACGATCCGGCGGGCGGCCAGGAGACCGTCCATCACGAGTAGTCAATCCAGGCAGACAACCAGGAGACTGTCCAACACGAGTTGCACGAGGAGCCGTTACAACAGGCCGCGTGGAGGACCGAGGAGCCTCCGCAACAGGCGGCGTGGAGTAGTCGAGCGCCTGTGGAGAGGAGTCGTCGGGCGCCAACAGAGAAGAGTCATCGGGCGCCAACGTAGAGGAGTTGTCTGGCGCCAACGTAGAAAAGTCGTCGGGTGCCAACGTAGAAGAGTCGTCGGGCGCCAACGTAGAGGAGTCGTCGGGCGCCAACGTAGAGGAGTCGTCGGTTACAGTCGGTGCTAACGAGGAGACGGCCTACGAAGAGCCATCTGCACCCAACAAGGAGAAGGTCGGCGAAGAGCCATCTGCACCCGACGAGGAGTCGACAGGCGAAGAGGCATCCATCGTCGTAGAGTCTGTGGTCATTGAGGGACGAAACCCCAACCTGGGCACTGGCGTGGGAGCCAGTCTGGGCGCAGGCGTGGGAGCCATTCTGGACGCAAGCGTGGGAGCCATTCTGGGCGCAGGCGTGGGAGCCATTCTGGGCGCAGGCGTGGAAGCCATACTGGGCACGGGTGTGGGAGCCATTCTGGACGCGGGCGATGAGACGTCTGCTGGCGGTGAGACGTCTGGAGGCGGTGAGACGTCAATTGTAACATGCAGACCCTCCATTGACGTGGAGGCATTGAGAGCGCGGGGACCCTTTGTTGATGTCGAGACGTCTGCAACGCGGGGACCCTCCGTCGATGTCGAGACGTCTGCAACGCGGGGACCCTCCGTCGATGTTGAGACGTCTGCAACGCGGGGACCCTCAGTCGATGTCGAGATGTCTGTAACGCGGGGACCCTCAGTCGATGTCGAGACGTCTGCAACGCGGGGACCCTCCGTCGACGTCGAGGCGTCTGCAGTACCCTCTGTAAACCTGGTAGAGGTATCGAGACCCTCTGGAGATGTAGAGGCACCGTGACCCTTTGGAGATGTTGAGGCATCGGGCGAGTCGTGCGAGACATCAGGTGAGCAGACGTCTACGGTATGGAGACCCTCCATCGATGTCGAGACCTCTGGTTACGAGACCTCTGGCTACGAGACCTCTGGCTGCGAGACCTCTGGCTGCGAGACCTCTGGCTGCGAGACCTCTGGTTGCGAGACCTCTGACTGCGAGACCTCGTGCTGCGAGACACCATGGGAGGAGTCCTCCAGGACCTTCCTGGGACAGGAAACATGAGGGGCTCCCTCCTTGGACCCCTCGGCACAGGAAACTGGAGGGGGTCCCTCCTAGGACCCCTCGGCACAGGAAACTGGAGGGGGTCCCTCCTGGGACCCCTCGGCACTGGAAACTGGAGGGGGTCCCTCCTGGGACCCCTCGGCACAGGAAACTGGAGGGGGTCCTTCCTGGGACCCCTCGGCACAGGAAACTGGAGAGGGTCCCTCCTGGGACCCCTTGGCACAGGAAACTGGAGTGGGTCCCTCCTGGGACCCCTCGGCACAGGAAACTGGAGGGGGTACCTCCTGGGACGTAGAGACGTCGGGACCCTCCAAAGACGTAGAGACGTCGGGACCCTCCAAAGACGTAGAGGTGTCGGGACCCTCCAAAGACGTAGGACCAGGAGCCGAAGAGCTGTCCGTCGAGTCTGGTACAGGCGAGGAGTCGTCCGTCGAGCCTGCTGCAGTCAGCGTGGTGACGTCTGCTACGGTCGGCGAGGAGACCACCGTCAAGTCTGCAGGCGAGGAGACCACCATCGAGTCTGCAGTCGAGGAGGAGGAGTTGTCTGCAGCCGAAGAGGAGGAGTCGTCTGCAACCGAAGAAGAGGAGTCGGCAGGTCCTCTTTGCCACCGATCCCTACCGCGGCGACGACGTGGTCCAGGACCAGAACAGAAACCCTTCCCGGACACAGGAACTTCTTCATAACGGGTCGCAGAAAGGGCATCAGCCAAGACCCCCTTAGAACAGGACCCTGCAGGTAGGACTGCAAGTGGTGGGGAGACAGAGGAAAAACCGGAACTGATTTTGAACAGGAAGCTGGGGCTGTTTCTAAGATGGAATGAATCTCCATCAGGATACAGTGGTATGAGGGGATGGACGTGAGACCATGTACTGATAATAACAGTTTTTTGGCTAAAGTGAGGTTTAGTTTTGAACAGTCCAGATTATTTTTGGCTGAGGAAAACAGTTTTTCAAGGTTGTAATTTATGTGATTTACTGTGGCAGTGTCTATCACCCCTGAAGACACTCCTGGGGTGACCCCTGCTGGAGTGATAGAGTTTTGTTGTTTTGGCTGATTGACAGGTTGGCCCCCCTTCACCTTGTCTCTGGACGAACGGGGGGAAGAGTGAGAGGGGACAGAGCTGAGTCTTGATGAATCTGTGTGTGTAGGTGAGAGGTCAAGGTCTGCCCCCACCAGAAACCTGGAAGGTGAGGCAACGGAACCCGCCCCCACGAAAACATCAAAACCTGGTTCGGAAAAATCAGTCTCGCTGAACTGAACAGGAACAACCCGGAGTGACGGTGAGGTACTGGACCCTGCCCTCACCGCAACCCTGGAAGGTGAGGCGACAGGACCCGCCCCCGTGGAAGCGCTGGGACTGACCTTGGGAAGTTCGCTTCCGCCGAACCGAGCCGGAACCGCCGAAGGCGCCGGGACCAGCGCATTGGACCGCTTCTGGATTCGTTTTCGGCCGCTCCGGTGGCGACGATTAGGCTGAGGGACAGGCATGGAGCAGAGCTCGTCCTCCGGTTCCGCGTCCTCTTCCGATGTCCACCCAGAGTAGCTGAACTGAGCCAAGGAGGAGAGAGGACTGGATTCATGGGACACGCTGTCCACCCGGAGCTGGGTCCTTCGTTCCTCGAGGACCAAGAGAGGAGAAGATAAAATCTCCACGTCCTGGCAGAGATCATGTGTTGACACGGGTTGGACCTGGAACCCGCCACAGCGGAACACGGTCTCCTCCATCTGTGTGGACTCAAGAGGACAGGTAGGAACAACCTTCTGTCTGCTGGGCTTTTTTAATGGTCGGTGCATAATGTCAGGATTTTGCTCAGGGAGCAAGATTAAACCCAGGGGTGCAGACAGAAGCTCGTGGAGGCCAAGGAGTAGTATAAAACATAATATTTAATGATATAAATGAAACAGCTGACGATGCAGCAAAACACTTACATGAGTGAGGACTGGAGAGACACAGGGAAGACCCAACTATGCACCGACACTGACTGAGACACATAACAGGGCTTATATACACACAGACAGGACGAGACAAATTACAAACACCTGTGAGACAGACTGGGGATGATTGACAAGAGACAGGCAGGAAAACAAACAAGGAAGGCACAATCCTCACAATCCTCACAGTGAGGGTGCTGAAAGTGGTTTTGGCTCTGGGGTGAAGAATCTGGGGGTTGAGTACATTACCCTTTCAGACCTGGTTTGCCTCACCTCTCTGCGACGTTCTTGAAGGCGTAAATCAATCCTGGAGGCCACTGTCTCCAACTCTCTGAGGGTAGACGGAGGATCACGTGCAGCCAACTCATCCTTGATGTCGTCATTGAGAGCCTGCCAAAAAATATCTTGAAGAGCTTTCTCATTCCATTCACTGTCAGTAGCCAGAGTGTGAAAATCTATGATTAACTCAGAGACTCTGCGGTTGCCTTGACGTAATTTTAAAAGTCCTCTGGTTGACTCTTGAGTGGGAAGAACATGACTAAACACTCTCATTAGTTCAGCAGAAAAATCTCTGTATTTATAACAGATCAATGAGTCTCTTGCCCATTCAGCTGTGCCCCAAATTTTGGCTTTGCCAGATAATAAGGAGATGACATAGGCCACTTTTGAACGTTCAGATGGAAAAGCAGAGGGTTGTAGTTCAAACTGTATTTCACACTGAGTCAGGAATGGTCTGCACTGAGTTGAGTCACCAGAAAAAACCTCAGGAGGCGTCAGTTTAGGTTCTTTTGAAGCCATGACCTGTGATGCCTGGGCCAGTCCAACAGATGGCGCCAGATACTCAGTTCTGGAATTAGAATGAGGTGAGGGACAGGTTGTAAACTGTAAACTTGACTGATCAGATAGGTTACGTTCAAAATTGTTAACCAGTGTCGTAGTGAAACTCTGTTTGGCCAGATTTAATGTCAAGACTGCGTTTTTGAGTTTCACTAATAAACTGAACACTGGAGAAGTTTTAACAATTTTATTAAGAAACAGGAAACTGGAATGGGTCTTGATCGTCACCGGTAACTTGAGTTCTGCACAAGAGATTAAAATATTAGTGACAGGGCTTGAACAGGTAGATGTTTTTATCTTTAATAAAAACACTAACCTTTTTAGGCTGTTTCTGATCAGAAGGGAATTCCTTGATGACGTAGGCCGGTGGTGACGTAGTCCAGTTTTACTTCCTTGTTTACGTTGGTGCTTTGTGCAGACTTTCACACAAAGGGGGTTTTCCTTGGTTCGACGCGAGGTCATACACAGGTTGGCAGAGAGGCGAATAATGTTGAAAGAGGCAGGCTTTACTCGTGGTCGTGAAAGGCAGTCTTGGGTTCGTTTCCGTGAGGCAGATGGCTGAACAGGTCCGACAAGGGGAGAGACAGGAGGGCGAAGTCCAGTAGCGTGTGCAGAGATCAAAACCAGAGAAGCAGATTCCAAAACAGTACTGTTGGGGGCTGGAGCGAGAGACGTGAGACAAAAAAAAAAAAACAGAGTCGTAGCAAGCAAGACAGGACAAGACATGGGCGCTGGACAATTACTAGGCAAAACCGTTCATAAATATGGCAAGGAATGACTGTGGACGTGGAGCTTAAATACAGGAAGAAACAGGTGAGTGCAATGATCGTTAATGAGGCATTGGGCATGAGGACGGAGGGAACAATGATGTGATTGCTGTGAACATGACATGATAAACTAAGAATATAACAATAACTTATGGAAGACAGAACGTGGATCATGACAAAAAGTCTTTTCACTCTGTCTGTTGCGTTGTATTTGGGCCTTACCACAACTGCTGATGGGTGATCCTGTGCTCTGACCCACACCTTCTGCCCCACCTTGAATGAGACGTCAGGATCTGACTGTTCCCCTTTATCATCGGAGCCTCACCCATTTTCCTGCGTGGTGAACTGTCATTGGTTAAGCTCTTTTGAAGGGGAGGGCCTATCAGCTCTGCGCCTGTCATTCAAGGCCTGTCCTATTTCCACAATTTTAGTACTCCATTCTTTGGTATTAGCATTTTTAGCTATCCAATTTTTGACTAAACCTATGGCTCTTTCAGCTACTCCGTTGGCTTGGGATGTGTAGGGAGGTGAGTAAACCCGCTTTACCTCAAAAGTCTGGCACCAGTGATCTACTTGTGCATTGCGAAAGTGTATCCCATTATCAGTTCTCAATTCTTTTGGAACTCCCAACGCCCCACAGACTTGTTCCAGCATGCTAACAACACTGTTGCCATTAGCTTTTCTTGCTGATTTTACTATCACATATCCTGACATGGAGTCCACTAGTACGAGAAGGCATTTCTCTCCCTTCTTGCCTGTGATTCCCATGGGTCCAGCTACATCCATGCACATTGAACCCCATGGGATGGTACTTTTGATAGTTTGCCCATCCACTCGGTGCCCCCTCCGTCCTACATTATATTGACCACATATTTCACAGTCCAGCAGCATTCTACGGATTTGTTTTAAGGGAATCCAGAGTTCCTGATGTTCCAACTCCTTACATGTAGGTTGTACGCCTACATGACCTAAGCTCTCATGCACACCTCGCACAACCTCTGACACATGCTCTTATGGGACCCTCTGACCCTCGGGGGTTTGTTCCCACTTCTCGATCCTGACAAAACGATTTTTTTCTGTTGTACATAACGATCCACTTCTTCATTGCCCTGCCAGTGCTTCCCTTCTCTAGTGTGGGATTTTTGATGCTCGACTTCTAACTGCAGATTTAGCCTTATTTCAGCTATTTTCTTCCACAAGTCAGGATGAGCCACCACTTTCCCTTTAGCACTTTCAAATCCATTTTCTTCCCAGATGGATAAGTCCTCGTTCAAGGCCTGTGCACAGTAATGACTGTCAGTCACTACCGTATTTTCTGGTGTATAGGTCGCACCGGTGTATAGGTCGCACCATCCAATTATCACCAATAGATTGGAAAAAATCCCTAGATAGGTCGCACCGGTGTATAGGTCGCACCTACGTTTAGCTCTGTTGCAAATGTCTGCCACAGGAGCGCACAGCAAGGCTTTTAAGAAGATTAACACTTAAAAACAATTATTTGTTTGATAAAAATATAGCAAATATGTGTCTGAGCTGAACTTTTCCTTAATAAATGAATGTAATTGTGAAATGAGCTGGATTTAAAATTTTGTTTCGCCGAAAGTGATAACAAGCCATATATAGGTCGCACCGATGTATAGGTCGCAGGCCTTGAAAAAAACATAAAAAGGTGCAACCTATACACCGGAAAATATGGTACTCGTGCTGTTTTTACTTTTTTGTGAGTTAGTTCTAGCAATCCTTCGAGTACTGCCGTAACTTCTCCAGTTTGTGCACTTCCTGGCACTCTCCCCCTCCTACGACAGCACTTGTTCCCTTTAAACTTGAGGATAAATCCCCAGTGTGCTACCTGATCGGTTCCTTTCTTGGATCCGTCGGTGTAGAGAGTCCAGTCATGTGATTTCTGTTTTTCAGGCATCTCTTTTTATGCTTTTTTGCTCACAGGTTGTGTTGGTCCTATCTCTAGATCGGGATCTAACAGAATGTCTTCCCATCTACCCTAACGCGAATTTGTGGCTTTGGTACTTTCTATTGTCCCTTTTCTAAGATATTTATGCACTTGACATTGTGTTATGACTTTGATGGGTTGGCCTTGGGCTAGATCTTTCAGTGTACCCCAGTATCTAGCTAGCACAGCTAGTTCTTTTTCGTCCTGGGGAAGCTTTTTCTCTACTGAAGTTAAAGTGTAACTCCAGAGAGTAACTAGCCCTCCGTGTTCATTTTTAACTGCTATCATAGTGTTGTCATCTTCACAACTGACCTCAGCTACGAGTTTTTTCATTAGGATTTTTGGCTCTAATCGCACCGCTTCTTTGATTTTTTTTCTCTGAGTTCTTCTAGATCTTTCTGATTTTTAGCTGTCCAAATCCATGCTTGTTTGTTTTTCTTTTCATCTTGTCCTTCTTTTTTCTTCAGACAGGCATACAAGGGTTTTGCATATTTTTGGTAGTTAGGAACATGATCTCTCACATAGTTGCACAGTCCTAAGATTTTTTGTAGCTCGTTTTCGGATTCAGGGGGCTGAATTTGCTCAAGTTTTCTCTGTAACCCTCGGAAAGCCCCAGATCGGCCATTACTTGGAAGCCTAAATAGTTTACTTGGAACTACCCAAACTGACATTTCTTCAGGTTCAGTTTCAGCCCTGCTTTTGTAACTCGTTGCACCACTTCTGCTAACCGTTCTAGGTGTTCCTCTTCTGTGTCATCTGCGATGAACACATCATCAATGTAAACTGTGGCACCTAAGTCTTTAAGCACATCCATTACGGCTGACTGAAACACGTTTGGAGAGTTTTTGTATCCCTGTGGCAAACGTTGCCAAACATAGCTCCTTCCTTGATGGGTAAAAGCCGTTTTCCCTTGTGATTGTTTAGCCAGTCTGAGAGAGAAAAATCCATTTGCCAGATCAATGCAGGATTTGTACTTTTTCACTTGCAGTGTTTTCAGAGTACCTTGAGGGTTTATTAGGCTCGCTCGGTTTGCTACCGTTCGCCTATTTAGTGCTTTGAAATTAATCACTGGCCTCCATCCCCCTCCTGCGGACTCAGGTTTCTTTACCACTTGAATGGGGTTGTTAGTAATAGGATAAGCTTCTTCTCTGATAATCCCTAAAGCACTTAATTCCCTCATAATTTTATTCATTTCTTCCATTGCTCCTGGATTCAATGGGTACTGCCTTACAGGTAGATGTACACCTCCTTCAATTATGTGTACAATTGATGGGCCTAAATCTCCACAATAATTTTTAAATCTGGCCACTGAGGCCGACTCAATGATTTGTTTCAACTTCTCTTTCCCAGCCGGGGAGAAGTCGCTTTCATTTACTTTTTGCTCTGTCACTTCGGGGATATTTACATGTTTATAACATTCTCCGGATTCATGTTTTTCATGAGTGGGCCCTATTCTTACTAACCTGGATTTAAGCATATGCAGTTGTCTGTTCAGAGCCCTGCGGCCTTTTTGTGGTTTTCTTAATTCTTTCAAATTAGTTATTGCTACTAGGTTGTATGGTCCTTTGATCCAAACAATTCCATGCCACAATGCATAAGGCATTTTTTCTACGGTTCCATTAGCAAATTAAACCGTTAGGTGTCCTATTGTTTTTAGATTTTTGCGGGTCATAGACACCTCTGCCCCAGAGTCTATCAGATAGGGTTTTCCATCCACTTTGGTGTAAATTTCATCCCCATTCCAATAGGTACCTTCTAGGGTGACCCGCGACCTATCAGCCATTATTTAGCTGGCCCCCCATACTTTTTCTGTTGGGATTCCTAGAGGGCCTTTCTCTCTTCAGGGGTCATTCTAGCATATTCTTCTGAGGGCACATACTTGCTCCTTCTCTGAGGTGCTGCGTTTGCGGGTGAAGCTTGAAACCTACTTGGTTGTTGGTTTCTGGGCTGTGGTTCCGACTGGGGTCTTTGGGGCCTTTCCCTATATTGTGGCTCTGACTACCTTGAGGGCCCTCTATATTGTTGTTCTGGCTGCCTTGGGGGCCCTCTATATTGTTGTTGCTGTTGGGGGGCCCTAGGGGTTGCTTTTGGCTGTTTTGGATTTTGTTTCATCTCGTTTTTCCTTTTTTCCTCCCAGTACTGTTGTTCTAGGTCATAAGCCTTCACTGCCTGATCAATTTGGGGGACTAAGGTATCATTGGGCATTGAAACGAATTTCACTTCTCCTTTCCTTCCCTTTGTTACTACTCTTAGGGCTTTAACATACCTCTTGGGGGGACAGTTTGTTTTAGTCGATACCAGACTGATGTGAGGCATTGACCTTGATCCATACGTACTTTCGCCCATTGGATTTGAGCATCTTCGTCATCCAAGTCCTCTAGAACCAGCTTATCGCAGTGATCCTGAGCTGACTTCTCTTTACCCACTGGGTTCGCGGTGACATGGCCCAGCCACAATTTTCTTGCTGCGTTACACTCGGTGGAACTGATTACCATAGGCCACACATCTTTAATGTATTCTTCTATAGTCTCTTCAGATCTTTTTTCTCTTACTAAGGTTTTTAGCATTTTGTACTCACGATAACTATCTGCCTCTGAGCTGAAGGTTCGGCTCTGTTCTGCCCTCCGAGGATCTGAGATCAACTGAGATTTGTGGTACGACTGATCTGCCTCTTCTGGACCTGGTGTTTCTTCTTCGTCACCTGATATTTTGTCTCTTGTTTTCTTTTCTGATTCTTTGGCATAATTGTAAGCAGCCTTTTTCATTCTCCTCAATAGCACATCATGCACTATTGCCGTATAAGCTGTTCTGAAATTGCTGGTTAGAGGTCGGTGATCTGCTAATGTGGGGTACGTGGGCATCATCAGCACATAAGGCCACTCTCCCAAGGTGGCCTTGACTGTCAATCCCACTTTCTCATCTAACCTGCCTGCCTATACTGATGGAATCTCATAGTCGTTTTGGCCAGCTTTAGGAATGTAGGTACTACGTCCATCTTTTGCCTGTATGGGACCCCAGTTTATGTCCCTGGCTATTAGTTCTGACGCTCTGTATGGATCCATTAATACTACTGCTTTCTTTTGTTCTTTTCTTTGTCCTGCCCTCAGTAGTTTCTTTGTGAGATGATCTTGGTCTACTGAGCTCAGGCTAACACTATCCTCATCTTCAAATTTTTTTAACATAATTTGCTTTATAATAATAATAATATAATAATAATAATCATTTTATTTAAAAGCGCCTTTCATGACACCCAAGGACAAAGGAGAGCCAAGTGAATTGATGTCAGCTGTGACCTTAGTTCAGATGGTATATCAGGAAGTACCCAGTACACACAGCAGTGACTTTGTGTTTTTTTTTTTGGAAGTTCCAAGTGGATTACAAACTTCAAAGTCATCCACATAAAGAATAAGGGAAATATTAAAGTCTTCAGTAGCAAAAAGTTTGTTTAGCTTGAAATAGTTTCCATCATGAGAAGATGCCAGCTGTGAAGTGTTTGAATGTTTAGTCATTTTGTTAACAGTCTCTTCTTTACTCAACAAAAGCTGTAAGGATTGAAGAATGGGCACATACTGAAAGGTGCAGTTATTTTCTTGGTCCAAAACATACTCTACTGGTTCAACAACACAAAAGTTTTCCTTGAAATATTTCTGCCTTTTAAATTTTGAGGAAAAGAGACCATCAGGACCAAGGGCTGCACCTAAAAGATTATAGTTACACAGTTTTTCTGCCAATTCACTAACAACAGATTGATCAACAGTGCAGTTATTCTGAATGAGAACATCTCTTATTGACTTTGGAATATTCTGAATTGATGAGGTGCATATAAAATGGAGCTGTTCCACCAAGTAATCAATACATCTGCCAGAAAC
>JBBPBX010025090.1:4410-15789 GCA_038048925.1 Garcialebias charrua | reverse complement strand
AATAAGGGTACAAAAATAAAGTACCAAAAAGTGAAAAATAAATATAATATTTACAAGGTCCAAAAGACACATAGTAAACAACAACATTGTTGAATACAGTATAATGGTACAAATAGGATGAATTGGTTTAAATAAGTATTTCACAGGTAGCATAAGCTTAAATGCACATGATCACAACTAACATATACTATACAGGTTGTGTTATTAGTTTTTACAGGTTATTGCACAGGTAGTGAATATCATTGAGATTAATTTAAGTATGTTGGTAAGGTAGTGACATAGATGATACAGCCACATAGTGCAGATCAATAAACATACAGTATTAGGTGTTCCATATGTGGCTTGGTACAATGCTATTGTTGATAGTTCAGTATTATTATCAAGAGTTCATTAATCTGACACCTTGTGGGTAAAAACATTATTTGAGTCTTTTTGTGTGCGAGTGTGTGGGAGGCTCCTGTATTGTCTGCCTGAGGATAATAGACAAAAGTGTCCTGTGCTGGGTGGGAGTTGTCCTTAATGATGCTGTGTGCTTTACGTAGACATCAGCTGTGGTAGCTGTCCTGGATGGTGTGGAGACTGCTACCAGTAGCTATGTTTACATGGACATAAGAAATCAGATTAAACGGCCTTTTGGAATAAAAACGCATCATGTAAACGTCCCATTCAAATTTTTCTTTGTTAATTCGTCTCGCTCCGAAATAATTTGTAATCAGAATGAGACGGGTGGTTTATGCTGATTCATAATCTGAATGGTGTGCATGTAAACACTTAATCTGGTCATTTTTTTCTGATTGTGAAAAACTGACCTGACTGCGCATGTGCGACCTGTCAACCTCACGTATTTACGCCTGGCTAATGCTAATAATATTAGCATGTCGTAGACGCAAAACTGGTCAGTGAGCAACAACATTTCTACTAGAAAATTTGAAAGAGCTCAAAATAATCTGTATTACCTGTAGCTCAATCAGGTAGTGCAGTAACATCTCCACCATTATTATTAAAACCTGTCACCGGTCCATTTAAGGTGCTCAGGTTTTTTTTTTACTGTACGTTCATCCTGGAAGTAGAACTTCTTCTGTGTTTTTTAATGAGAGTTTACCACTCTGCACATTTCAGTGTGTCTATTAAGATTAAAAGCCCACTGCATGTAAACATTGTGAATGGATAGTGCACATGTAAACATTTGAAATATTTAATATGAAAACATTTCAATCTGGTCAAATAATAATAATATTTTTCTAAGATATTAGTGCTTAGTGTATTGTTAGCTGATGTTTTTTTTAGTTAATATCTTAGATGTTATTACTGTTCTTCTCTTACATTTTATTGTTGGATGTAACTGGGACTCTGTGTACATAATCTCGTTTCATCACATGTACCACATGTGGTGCAAATGATAATAAAGATTATCTGACTCTGACTGATAATTTTGCAGATGTAAACATACCTAGTGATGCCCTCTGCTGTTTGCACCACCCTCTGTAGTGCTTTCTGGATCTGACTGGTGCAGTTCCCATAACTCCCTGTGATGCAGCATGTC
The DNA here is from genome assembly GCA_038048925.1 of Garcialebias charrua. Taxonomy (NCBI): domain Eukaryota; kingdom Metazoa; phylum Chordata; class Actinopteri; order Cyprinodontiformes; family Rivulidae; genus Garcialebias; species Garcialebias charrua. The sequence continues at coordinate 14,246 of JBBPBX010025090.1, read as the reverse complement.
AGAAGCCTCTCAGTGGTGCACCTATAAACGTTAGTGGTGTTCATACCAACTTATTTAGTCTGTAACACTTTACAATAAGGCACACACAATTTGATTAACTACTAGGGAACACCTCAGGACCAAATTAGGAGCTAATGGGTAGTTAACCAGTACTTACTGGGGAACACACAGCCAAGCCTTATTAGTGGACTACTGGTTAGTTACCTTGTAAATGAAGAGGAACTAATCAATAACTAATGGGTAATTGCCAAACTACCCATTAGCTCCTGATTTGTTCAATTCAGGAGCTAATGGGTAGTTAACCAGTAGTTACTGGGGAACACACAGCCAAGCCTTATTAGGGAACTACTGGTTTGTTGCCACCGAAATAGAGGATACATTTTCCATGTGGGTTCTGAATAAACCCTGCACCATTCAACCTTTATTTATTCAGGTAAATCTCATTGAGCCTCGTGGGCTCATTTACAAAAGCGACCTGCTATAAACTAAAGTGACCAGTGAGGTCACAGCTTGTAATTGTCAAAAACCTGTTTCCTAGTGATTACTGAATTTATTGGACTTTCTCTTTTGTAAATCTATTGATGAAAGACATGATCAGTTTCATAATGTTGTACTGCTGTCTTCTTAGCTATGTCTGACTATCACTTAAAGGTGCTATGTGTAACTCTGTAGAGCGCAAAACTTTGAAATATTTTCAACAGGCAAAGCATTCTGATCCCTCCCCCTCAGAGCCATATATGGCTCTGCTCCCCTTGCTCTGCTGAAATTCAAATTCAAGCTCTGTTTTTATTGGCTGATTCAAATTCAAGCTCTGTTTTTATTGGCTGGTTACAAACTCTGTTTTTATTGGCTGGTTAACGGCGGGTCACTCTGTGTTTTTAGTGTTTTTATAAATGCTGATAGAGAAGCAAGGGGACTATAGTTTTTTTCAGAGATTACTTTGTCTAACATCAGTCTGTCAGTAGATAGTGACAGAGTGAAGAAATATGTTAAAACTATATTGTTAGAAAAGTTACAGACTGCACTACAAAGTTACATACCAATATCAACTACCTCATACATATACTGTGTACATTAACCCCATATGCTGCTTTGTCACTCTTTACAAATGTCAAATGCCAGAACCTTCATTTATTTTATAGATATACTTTTTATACTTTATACTTCGGGACAGTATTACACTCTATTTCATTTTTGGTGTTGGTGAAACTTTTTATACTTTTATACTACTATGGAAAACTACTATGAAAAAACTCAGGACAGTATTACACTCTATTTCATTTTATGATTATGTTTATTAAATGTTGGTGTTTTGGTGTTGGTGAAACTTTTTATACTTTTTTACTACTATGAAAAACTACTATGCAAAAAACTCAGGACAGTACTAAACTTTTATTATTTCATTTTATGCTTGTTTATTAATTGTTTAGTGTTTAAATGGTTACTGTTGCACCGAGGGAAAATGCAATTTCAATCCTGTGTATGTACTGTACATATTGCAGTTCTGACAATAAAGTTGACTTTGACTTTTGACATAGTGCAACTTTAAAGAGTACCACATCATTGCCTGGATGTTATTTTGTTCAGTGATGTAGTGAAGCATCATACCAAGTACTTACTGAGGAACCAATCATTATTTAATCGCTACCTGACCATTGTCTACTGATTTATTCCTGTTGTAACAAACCAGTAGTCCCCTGATAAGGCTTGGCATGTGTACTGTCCAGTAAGTAAGACATTGTTCTCCCTCCTTCACCGTTCTGTCTCATCTCCTAACTCTCTACCCTCTCACATGGTTTCCACATAATTTTGCAACTCCCTGATGTCATATTTCAATGAAAAGATTATTTCAATTCATAAACACCTTGGACCAAATACTGCCCCCAGCATCTATGTTGAACTCCCCCCTCCCTCCCTCCCTCCCTTTCTCTGTCTTCTCCCTCCCCTCTGCTGATGACATTGCTGACATTATCAGCAAGTCCAAGTCCTCATCCTGTCAACTTGACCCATTTCCCACAGTTCTTGTTAAATCCTGTCTCCCGTCTCTGCTCCCTATCATCACTAATATCATCCACTCCTCCCTAACCTCTGGCATTGTTCCCACAGCCTTCAAATTTTCTGCCATAACCCCCATCATCAAGAAACCAGGACTTGACTTTACCAACTTCAGTAATCTTCGTCCAATCTCCAATCTGCCCTTCATCTCCAAGATTCTTGAAAAAAACTGTTGCCAGTCAACTTCACTCTCACCTGTCCAACAACAACATTTATGAAGAGTTTCAATTCTGTTTTCGCCCCCACAATAGCACCGAAACAGCTCTAATAAAAATTACAAACGACCTTCTTCTTGCTGCTGACTCTGGTCTTCTGTCCATCCTCATTCTTCTTGATCTAAGTTCTGCCTTCGACACCATCTGTCATTCTATCCTCCTCAACAGACTAACCTCCATTGGCATCTCAGGTACCCCGTTAGACTGGTTCAACTCCTATCTCTCTGACCACACTCAATTCATTCAGATTAAATCCTTCCGTTCCCAGTCTTCCCCTGTCTCCACGGGTGTCCCCCAAGGCTCTGTCCTCGGACCCCTCCTCTTCATCATTTACCTCCTTCCTCTAGGTCACATCTTCCGGAAATATGGCGTCCATTTCCACTGTTATGCTGATGACACACAGCTTTACTTGTCAACAAAACCAAACTCCACCCACCCACCCTCCATCCTCACCGACTGTCTCAATGAGCTAAATCACTGGTTTTCTAACAATTTCCTTCAACTAAACAGTAACAAAACAGAAATCATTCTTGTTGGTACCAAAAACTCTATTTCAAAATCAGAACATCTTCTCGTCCCCCTTAACAACTCTCTGCTATCCCCCTCCCCTCAGGTCAAGAGTCTCGGTGTCATCCTCGACACCACTCTCTCCTTCACTTCACACATCAACAATGTTACTCGGTCTGCCTATTTCCACCTCCGTAATATTAACCGTCTCCGTCCTTCTCTCACACCCCGCTCCACAGCCATCCTGGTGCACAGTCTTGTGACTTCCCGTATTGATTACTGCAACTCCCTTCTCTACGGCCTCCCCAACAAATCTCTCCACAAGTTACAGATGGTCCAGAACTCAGCTGCCCGTGTCATCACTCAAACCTCCTACTATAACCACATCACTCCTGTCCTGCAGCAGCTCCACTGGCTCCTGGTTAAATCACACATCATCTTCAAAATTCTACTTCTCACGTTCAAATCTATCCACAACCTTGCCCCTCCTTATCTATCTGACCTCCTACAAATCTCCATCCCATCACGCTCTCTCAGATCCTCCTCTTCACTACATCTCCATGTACCCTCTGCCCGCCTCTCCACCATGGGGAGCAGGGCCTTCACCTGCTCTGCCCCTCACCTCTGGAACGCTCTACTGCCAGACCTTCGAAACACCACCTCCCTTTCTCTGTTCAAGACTGCTCTGAAAACACATCTCTTTAGACTAGCTTATCGTTAATTTTACTAAATGTATTTTAAATTATTTTGTATTTTATATTCTTTATGTATTTTATATTTCAATTTGTTACTGCTGATGTTTGAACTGTGTTTGTTTGTTAAGTGTCCTTGGGTGTCCTGAAAGGTGCTTTTGAATAAAATGATTATTATTTTTATTATAAGTACTGGTTAACTACTGTATTCATTAACTCCCAATTTGCTTCTCTTTGGTTTCCTTGGTAACTACCCATTAGTTCATGATTAGTTCCTTTTCATTTACAAGGTAACTAACCAGTAGTATTAATAAAGTTTGGCTGTGTGTTCCCCAGTAAGTCTACGGTAGTTAACTACCCGTTAGCTCCTGATTTGTTTCTGATTCGTTCCTGAGGCATCCCCTAGTATTTAATCAAATTATGTGCACCTTATAGTAAAGTGTTACCATTTAGTCTTCTTAGAAAGTAGAGTCTTTGTCTGGCTTTCTTGATCTGATGTATAGTAAATAGCAACATGTAAAAACTAGTTTTTCCTGACCAATTTATGATTAAGGGGAGAAAAAAAAAACAATTGAGTTTCATCAGTATGCTTTTTGTTTCATTTGATCACATCAAGCCTGTTCACCCTTGGGTAAAGTTGCATTTCTATTTTGGAGCCTCTACTGATTTCAAAGGCATTTTCTTTTGTGGAATATGAAGTGAAAATTGCATTCACCAATGTGTCTCACAAATATATACATAATCAAAACACAGGAGGTGAGAAAACTGTGTTAGATTGTGTATTTGCACCAAACCTTTGTTGCTTTTCTGCAAAAAAAAATCTGCCTGTGCAATATCAAGTCTGGTATGTACAGTTTGCAGTGTGTCATCCTAATTTCAAAGCAGTCCGTCGGGAGAAAAACAACGAGTTAGGGCAGGGATTGAGATGAATGTGTTGATAAAGGGAAACAACAAAACATTTGTTTTAATCTGGAATAGCAATAGGGGATATATTGTTTTATTTTCAGGATCAGTGATTGCTTCTGCAGAATCAGTACCCTAGGTTCAGAGAGTAAAGTGCGCTGCAGAATTCAGCTGGCTCAGTATTATGTAGCACATCACGCATAATACTGTGTTACCTTACATTTATTTTAACTTCCAGAAAAGAAAGGAATTGTTGAGCTGCTATTTGTTGTGATTTACTGGTAGAACTGCCAACAAATAGGTCAACTGTAGGATATTTAAACATAAAACAGACAGTGTTCATTTTTCTCTCTCCCTTTAGTGATTGGTAATGCTTCAGACATACTGGTGCAGTTTTTTTGCAGTAGATTCCAGTGTTTTATTAATTCGAGATAGTCAATACTGTATTCAATTTTTTTTAGTTAAGAGCCTCTAAATTGGAAATACTGTATTATCAGTAATACATATGGCTGAAATACATAATGTAGATGCACCTTGTATGTATCCAGTACTTATTGGGTACTCATCAGGTACATACCTGGTACTTACTGCATTTGTCTGACTGTTGAGAGCTGCATTTTATAATCTTTATGTATTTTATATTTCAATTTGTCGCAGATAATGTTTGAACTGTATTGGGTTGTTAAGTGTCCTTGGGTGTCCTAAAAGGCGCTTTTAAATACAATGATTATTATTATTATATTATGAGACATTTTAGGTTTCATGTGGGGTGTAAAAACAATAGCCTGCACTCCCCTGTCATTATTGGTTAGGTACCTGTGGTTCTGTATGCATCAATAAGAGGAAAAATTCCCATTCTATTGGTGAAATAACATTCCTTTAACATGTCTATTCATGTGGCTATGCAACAAGGCAACACAACAGTTAATAGAGGTTAATATTCAGGATGAGCACATTTTTGGGGTAAACATTTTGATTAATACAAATAAGAGTCAGAGTCAGAGTCAGAGAGTCTTTATTGTCATTTGCACCGCATGTGGTACATGTGATGAAAACGAGATTATGTACACAGGGTCCCAGTTACATCCAACAACAAATGCAAGAGAAAAACAGTAATAACATCTAGGATTAACTAAGAAAAACATCAACTAGTAATACACTAAGCCCTAATGTAGTAGAAAAACATCATTATAAACAGCAGCACGAACACGAGTCTGTATGAGCAGATGGTCACAGATGAACACAGCAACAAGAAAACAGATCAGCATCAGCATGATGTGATATTTTGCAGTGTTTATTCATATTGATTATTTATTCATGAGTCTAACAGCCTCAGGGTAGAAGCTGTTCCTCAGTCTAGTGGTTCTACATTTAATGCTCCTCAACCTCCGTCCTGAGGGGAGTGGGGCAAAGAGTGAGTGTGCTGGGTGAGTGGGGTCTTTCATGATGCAAGTGGCTCTTTTCCTGCATCTGGAGGTGTAAATGTCTGTGATGGTGGGGAGACTGACTCCAACAGACTTCTGTGCAGCCTTCACCACTCTCTGTAGAGCTTTCCTCTCTGCAACTGTGCAGCCTCCATGCCACACATTGATGCTGGAGCACAGGATGCTCTCCACTGCACACCTGTAGAAGGAGGTGAGGACTGGGCTGCTCAGACCAGCTCGTCTCAGCCGTCTGAGGAAGTAGAGTCTCTGATGACCTTTCTTGATCAGGCTGGTGGTGTTGTTGCTCCAGCTGAGGTTATCATTCATGTGTACACCCAAGTATTTGTAGCTGGAGACCACTTCCACTGCAGATCCACTTATGTTCAGTGGGGTGTGGGTGTGTTTGTTCCTTCTGAAGTCCACAATCATCTCCTTTGTCTTCTTCACATTCATGTGAAGGTTATTCTCTTTGCACCAGCTCTCCAGGTGTTCCACCTCCTGCCTGTAGCTGGACTCATCATTGTTTGTGATGCATCCCACCACAGCTGTATCATCTGCAAACTTAACAATATGACAGCCTGGATGTGTGGCTGTACAATCATATGTGAGCAGAGTGAACAGGAGAGGGCTCAGCACACATCCTTGAGGAGAGCCAGTGCTGAGGGTAATGGTGGAGGAGGAGAAGTTGTGGATCTTCACGGACTGTGGTCTGTTTGTTAAGAAGTCTAAGACCCAGTTACAAACGGAGGGGCTTAGTCCAAGTGTGGATAGTTTGTCTATCAGAGTTTGGGGGATCATGGTGTTAAAGGCAGATGTGAAGTCCACAAAGAGCATACGGACGTATGAGTCCTTCTGATCCAGGTGGGTGAGAGCAGTGTGGACCACAGAGGAGATGGCGTCCTCTGTTGATCGGTTCTCGCGGTATGCATACTGATGAGGGTCCTCGTTGATGTTGACGGTTGTCTTGATGTGGGACATGACCAGTTTCTCAAAACATTTTGCGACTATCGGGGTGAGGGCCACCGGCCTATAGTCATTCAGACCAGTCACTGTGGAGCTCTTTGGGACTGGGATGATGGTGGCGGTCTTCAGGCAGGTGGGAACTGACTCCAGTGCAAGTGAGGTGGTGAAGATGTCAGCCAATCAATGTCCATGCCAGTTATTTATGGTTTGTGCATTCATGTTAAAATCAGTAGATTCAGTAAAGGGGTCCCATAACTCCACTAAAAAATAATCCTGAAAAAAAAAAATACACCATGTAACGATGCTAGCTTCACTTGTCAGCTCTTTGTATTAAATTTGTAATATAGCATAGACTGATGGCAGGAAAGCAGAAAACAAATTGTTGACTCTTTTAAAGGATCAAAGACCCTTGTTCAGTCACCTGTCAGACACATGAATCTATTTAAATAGTTTGGGTTTAGAAATTATTATTAATATAAAAATATATTTGAGGGGAAGAGCTACATATAATGCTTTATTATTAGCCTCAGGTCTTTTTCACGGTGAGCTTGTTTTTCACGAGACTAATGTAGAAGAAAGGTTATGAGATTTTGTTAATGAAAGTGCCACGATAGCGAGATATACCCCATTTTGTAGCGCAATAACTAGAGTCCCTAGGCAACTTTACAAAGTATACTTTTGTTTTATTTGTGGTTTATAATTGTGTTGAAGCTGTAGACAGCTGCTATTTTGTATTCTGGCAAGCAACAGTGTCTCACATTTTCTGTATGGAGAATTAGTCATTTACAGTTTAATATTACAGAAATTTACAGTGGCACAGTTGGTGGAGCTGTCATTTCCCTGCAAGAAGGTTACCAGATCCAATCCCAGCCAGGGACCTTTCTGGTGCGGTCTGCATGTTTTTACTGTGCATGTGAGTTTTCCCCAGATTCTCTGGTTTCCTCCCACAGACCAGAAACATGCATGATATACAAAGTATTAATTGGTAACTCTAAATCGTCTCCAGATGTGAGTAAGGGAATTACCGTGTTTTTTGCACTATAAGTCGCAGTTTTTTGCATAATTTACATGCTATGACTTATACACCGAAGCAACATATTTATGGACACCCCCCCCCCCATATTAACAATATAAGCCAATTTTTGGCTGATATATGTCCTTTTCATCATTTTGAATGAAAATATTTAACACTACCATTTTCAACAGCTAGCCTAGATGGCAGTCGAGTAATATGACATGTTGTTGTAGTGTGTAATAGGTAAAAGTGGCTATTACTGACACAATCGGCTTGCCATAGCCTGCCACTGTCATCTGCCTGGAGCAACCGTGAAATCAGCTTAATTTTGCTGTACCGCCCCAGCGCAATGCAGCTAATTTGACCATTGAAGTGCATTTACTAAGTAAAATACTGTAAAATAAAAACTTTCAATACAGAAACATCACCAGCACAGGTACTAAGTAAAAGTTCAACTGAGACACACCTTTGCTATAAAGTTAAGCTTACAAATGATTGTTTTTAGGTAGTTTTCTTGTTAAATTTCAAAGGAATGCACATCGAGTCCCCCTCCGCGCGTTCATGTTTCTGTGTATTGGCTTTTGAAATACAGCTGATTTGACCATCAAAGTGCATGTATTAAGTAAAAGTTCAACCGAGCCACACTTTACTAAAAAGTCGCGCTAACAAACAATTGTTTTTAGGTGGATTTCTTGTTAAATTTCGAAGAAATGGACAGCGAGTTGCCCTCTGCATGTTCATGTTTCTGGAAATCGGGTTTTGAAATGCAGCTAATTTGACTGTCAAAGTGCATTTATTAAACAAAAGTTAGACTGAGACACACCCTTACTATAATTTCGAGCATCTTGTTAAAGTCCTTCTGTGCATTCTCCCGCAGCCAACATTTGGCAGCCAATCGATTTTTGGCATAACACCGGCCCACATTTCTGGGTTGTCAGCAGTGACGCATAATAGATGCGATGTATACTGTACTGTGAAGTGATGTATTTATGGATTTTTCTACTTTATTAGACATATTTGGACTGATGCGACTTATAGGGCGGTGCAACATTTATGACGGAAAATGCGGAATTGTCTTTCCCCCACCCCTGCTACAGCCATTACTTTCACCACAAAAATGAGCTGTTCAAATGATTTTGTTTTGGTTTATCTGAACATACAAACATATTGTTTGACAAATCTAAATTTTTTAATTCTATGCCATTGTAAAATATAGGGGAGTGGTGGCCCGGTTGGTTGCTGGTTCGACTCCCGGTTCTGACAACACTAAAATGTGGGAGAGAAAGTTGAAGCACCCACACCTGCCTCTACCCTCATTTGCCCCACCCTGGGCCCTGTCAGGACCCTTAACCCCCACCTTCTGCTCCCCGGGTGCCCTAGATGGCAGCTCTGTGCTCCACACAGAGTGCTGTGGTAGCTCGGTAAATGGTAAATGGAGCTTATTTATATAGCGCTTTCCAGCCCCCTATGAGGGGCCCCAAAGCGCTTTACAATACCAACCATCCACCCATTCATACACACATTCATACACCGGTAGTGGCAGACTGCCATGCAAGGCGCCATCCAGTCCTACCGGGAGCAACTCGGGGTTAAGTGTCTTGCCCAGGGACACAACGACACATGGTGTGGGAAACCGGGATTCGAACCTCCAACCTTCCGATCGGGGGACGACTGCCATTACCACTACGCCACGGCCGCCACGGTTGTCTGTGGTTGTGTCTGAAAGGACTTCCATCATAAAAATAATCGCCAAGTCTTTGTGCAAGTTAGTTCACTGTGGCGACCCATGAAGAAGGGGGCAGCTGAAAGGGGAAAAAAAAGACTGCAAAATATCAAACAGCACAATCTCTGTACAAAATCAGTCAACATTTATTTCCAAGGAACTTACAGGGACATATTTATGAAAGAGATGGTGGGTATAATCTAAGGAACATTGAATTTTGAAAACTGCAGCATCCAAAACTGAAAAACATCACAGTGACTGGAGTCAAAATATGGAACAGACTGAAAGTTGAAATAAGCAATGTCCAAACATCAATCATTATAAAAACAAATACAAAAC
>JBBPBX010025089.1:21881-36181 GCA_038048925.1 Garcialebias charrua | reverse complement strand
TATATATATATATATATAGGTTTTTTTTTTTCGTAGAAAATGAATTGAGCTCATTTTACATCTTTCATATCTTTAATTCTGTTTACAACCTTTTACTGTTCCTTTCACATTTTGTTCAACTTCAGCTTCTTATTCTGTTAACTCGCTACCTGATGTTGCGTCCAATTTTTTCAATTTTTTTTACAAAATTATTAAAAAACAGTCTAAAATCATCTAAATGAACAAACTGATAAAACAATAAATATTTTACCATGTTCTGGGATGTTTGCATGGCAGCCTGTTTCACATACAACCTCTGTGTCAACATGCACAAGAAACCTAAAGGAATATGGAAACGTGTTTCCTCCATCAGCCTGGCTTTTTTCTCATCTTTCTGAGGTCAAACTGTGACAAAGTGCTAAAATAGGTAATAACTGAGAGGAGCTTGTAAAAACAAGTTTGAGGAGAATCTGTTTTCATTGTGTATGTGATTGTGGACGGTCCTAAAACCTTACGGAGCGGCATGGAAAGTCATTCTTTGTGTTAGAATGTGTGGGTTGAGAACAAAGTTGTGGTAGTGCAGATGGTGCAAAAAAATGGTTGTAAATTTATCACAAAAAGTTAAATCAGGTGATCTGGACTGATTCTTCTTGGTTTAAATGTTTCATCTTCATTAGTATGAGGCCTACCAACAAACTCTGCTGTATAAATAGCACCTTGTTAATATGGTTTTCAGAGAGTCTTTTTAAATGTACCCTGATACATGCTCAATAATCCAGATAGAAAAATCTAAAAAAGCTAAGTCTGGTCCTCTGGACATTCAAAAAACAAAACAAAGCAAAAAAATCCTGTAGAAACGTTTCATCTTTTGTCCGAAAGACTTCCTCAGTCTGAGATGTATTCAGCTCAGTCTTATAAATAGCACCCTCTCACAGTGGATCGACCATTCGGGTGATGACAGCCTGAAACCAGCTGCTCACATGATCAAGGAGGACCATCAGCCTAACGATGGATCGTTAGCACCCTGATGGTTGTTTGCTATTCACAGAGGGCTGAGTGATACTAGCAATAACAGCGTTGTATAATGCCGGGTTCCCACCAAACGCGTCAAAACGTTCTTGCCGCACCCTTTTGGCCGCTTGTCACCAGAATCTGTTCACACTGAAGACGCGTCTGATGACGCGCAGTGGGAGGAGCGTCTGGCTCCTTTTCCGGTCGGTTTGTTTTGTTTTTTTGTACACCGGGCAGATGAAATCAGCTGTACGTGAGCCTCGTTACTACTTGAGTGGGTTTTCTACGAGCCGAACTGCAGCTCCGAAAGTCTTTGTTGAGATTAAAACGTTTTTTTTTTTATGTTTGGGGTGATCGTACGCTCGAGCGGACAGCGGCAACTGTAAAAATGCCAAGTTTCTTACTGGAGGCTGGTTTCTTCATGGAGGCTTGTTGGGATAAGTTTAAAAAGTCCAAAAAAAGTCCCGTCGTCGTTGCGTCATCACATAGCAGAGTCTCTCCCGATTGGTTGCTGCGACGCTTCGAGCGTCGAAAGTTCAAATATTTGAACTTTGGCTGCTCGACACGTCGGCTGCTTCGGACGCGTCGCGTGCGCGGAAAATAACTGCCGCGCCGCTTGAAACGCTCAAAACGCGCCGCTTCACGATTCGCCTCGCCTCTACATATACTTTCAATGTAAACCGGCCGCTTCCGCTGCCTGAAACGCGTTTGGTGGGTACCCGGCATGAGGGGGACAGTTGAACCGGGACCGGGAGGCCTCCACCCCTGTTTTATGATGGACGGTTTCTTTTCACAAAGATGGCCTCCTTTACTCCTCTCAAACCATCGTTCCTCTCTATCAAGGATGTGAACATCTTCATCCCTGAAAGAGTGACCGCTGGCGTGGAGATGAGTGTAGACCGCAGAGTCCTGACCTGATGATGTTGATCTTCTGTGCTGGGCCATCCTTTTGGCCAGTGGCTGTTTAGTTTCCCCGATGTAAGACTGATCACAGCCCTCCTGACACTGAACAGCATACACAATATTACTCTGTTTGTGCCGGGGGACTGGATCTTTGGGATGAACCAGTCTTTGCGTAATGTATTTTGGGGTTTAAAAGCCACTGGGACGTTGTGTTTAGAAAATAAACGTCTCAGTTTCTCTGAAACTCCCACAACATACGGAATGACCACTGGTCTGGGTCTGGGTTCCTTCTTTTCACCTGATGGCTGGCTGGAGTCCTGTTTGGGTTTCGTTTCTGCTTTCAGGAAGGCCCAGTTAGGATATCCACCTTTCTCTAGAGCCTGTCTTGTGTGGGATTTCTCCTTCTGTCTGGCTCCTGAGTTAGTGGGGACGCTGTCTGCTCTGTGATACAGAGTCCTGATGACTCCTAACTTGTGTTCCAGAGGGTGATGGGAGTCTAACTGCAAATACTGTTTCTATGTGGGTGGGTTTGCAGTACACCTCAGTTTGCAAATATCTTTTATCAGAAACTGAGACCTCACAGTCCAAGAAAGCCAACCTGCCTTTTTATACATCTTGTCGTGTGAACTTGATATATTTATCCACAGAGTTAATGTGCTCAGTAAAATGTTGGACTTCCTGATATTTAATTTTAACCCAGGTGTCGTCAACATACCTGAACCAATGACTTGGTGTTGGTGGTCTCCCTGAAAAGGACGTCAAGGCTCTCTTTTCTACCTCCTCTATGTACAGGTTGGCAACAATAGGAGAAACTGGAGAATCCATAGCACACCCATGTTTCTGCCTATAATATTGCTCCCCATATGTGATGTAGGTTGACTGCAGGCACAGTTTCAAGAGTTGACACAGTTGCTCTGTGGAAAGCGTGGTCCTGCTGCTCAGAGTGGTGTCAGATTTTAACCTTAAAGGTGAACTATGTATGTAGTTTCTGGGGGCGGCCGTGGCACAGTGGTAATGGCAGTCGACCCCCGATCGGAAGGTTGGAGGTTCGAATCCCGCATCCGCCCACCATGTGTCGTTGTGTCCCTGGGCAAGACACTTAACCCCAAGTTGCTCCCGGTAGGTCTGGATGGCGCCTTGCAAGGCAGGCTACCACTACCGGTGTATGAATGTGTGAATGAATGGGTGGATGGCTGGTATTGTAAAGCGCTTTGGGGCTCCTCACAGGGGGCTGGAAAGCGCTATATAAATAAGCTCCATTTACCATTTACCATTCTGCAGTACGCTGGGACTTAGAACAATTTCCAGCAGGTAAAAGCATTCTGCTCCCTCCCCTCAGAGCCATATACGTATGACTCTGAGGGGGAGCCAGACAGTCCGTTCTCTGTTGAACTTGAGTTCTGCTCCGCCCCCTGCTGTGTGTCGCTCGGAGCGCTTCAATATTCTGCGATTATATGTTAAAAAAACGTTTTAAAAATATAATAAAACCATGGAGCACTTGTCCAACAACACAAAAACCAGCAGAAATCATCAGAGCTTCACGAAGCAACGTTGGACATGATTTAATTCGCTCGTGACTTCCTCTTTCTGTCAGTGGAGGTCTGGAATGCTCTTCCCCCACTACATGTCCTGTCTGCGCTGCGAAGTTCTGTAAATTATATGTTAATAAAACGTTTTAAAAATATTATAAAACCATAGAGCACTTGTCCAACAACACAAAAAACAGCAGAAATCAGCAGAGCTTCACGAAGCAACGTTGGACATGATTTAATTCGCTCGTGACTTCCTCATGTCTGTCAGTCGATGTCTGGAATGTTCCGCCCCCACTACATGTCCTGTGGCAGACGCTGCGAAGTTCTGTGATTATATGATAATATAACGGTTTAAAAAATATAATAAAACCATGAATCACTCGTCCAACAACACAAAAACAGCCTGAAATCAGCAGAGCTTCACCAGCCACTTTGGACATGATTTAATTCGCTCGTGAGTCGTGACAAATCCATTTCCTCATTCCTGTGAGTGAAGGATGAAGCGATCACTTGACTTTTGGCAAAAAAACAAAATAAAAGTCCAGCTCTGGGATGAAGAAGGGATATTTAATACATTTGTGTCACATACAAAACAGTCCTGCATCGCTTTGCAATCCTTTGAATGAGAACGAGCCGCGGCGCTGAGGCTGGGACAGGCGGGGGCGTGGGTTGGGGCGTGACAAACAACTCTGTTTTTATTGGCTGGTCATTGTCCGGGTCACTCTGTGTTTTTAGTGTTTTTATAAATGCTGATAGAGAAGCAAGGGGACTATAGTTTTTTTCAGAGATTACTTTGTCTAACATCAGTTTGTCAGTAGATAGTGACAGAGTGAAGAAATATGTTAAAAATATATTGTTAGAAAAGTTACAGACTACATTACAAAGTTACGTAGTGCAGCTTTAAACAGACCACCTCTATTTGCATTCCTGTTGATTAGGCAGTGGACCTTCCCTGCCGCTTCTGGTTGTCTCTCTGGCTCAGGGTAGTGGCGGTGACCTCCAGAAGGAGGCACCTACGAGTGCCCCGGGGTCCTCGTGATCCAGCTAGCAGCTCTCTGTTTCACCGATAAGTAGGGATGCACCGATACCAGATTTTTGAAAACCGAGTACAAGTACAAGTACTTACATGTAAGTACTTGCCGATACCAAGTACCGATACAAGTACTAATTAATATTTTTAAAAATCATTCTAATTAACTTAAACTGTTTATTTTCATTAGACACTTCAAACATAAATAAACAAAGTACATTACTATTGGTAATCTGTAAAGTATGTCCAAACTTGTACAAAAAATAAAATGTTTTACATTTGAACTCTTACATAGTCAATGAAATGAAATGAAACTGGTATCGGGTCCTGTAGTATCGGAGCCCTTTTATGAGTACAAGTACGAGTAAACGCACATGGTATCGGACCGATACCCGATACTGGTATCGGTATCGGTGCATCCGTACCGATAAGATAAGATAAGATGCCTTTATTAATCCCACAGTGGGGAAATTTACATTGTCACAGCAGCATAAAGGACAGAGCAGAACCAGTTCAGAAAATTTTAAAAATCTCTATATACACAAATAGTACAGATTAGTACATAAAAATACTTAAACAGTATAAAAATGAAATATAACTACTAAGAGCAGCGCGTGTTGTACAGTCTGATGGCGGCCGAAGGAAAGACCTGCAGTATCTTTCCTTCACGCACTTAGAGTGCCGCAGCCGGGCACTAAATGATGAGTCAGAAGTCTGGTTCTGTGCAGCCCTTGAGCGCTGAATCACATTTTGTAGTGGGGGGCTGGCCCTTCGGGTGGCCGCCGTGGGACCGGTGGTCCGATTGAGTGGTTCGATAGAGATGAAAAAAGGTTCTGGTGGGCTCCAGAGAGATGGCGTGTCCCCACTCTGAAGTCCTCTTGGGTCAGCTACCACCTCTCAGGTTCACGATGAGTCTGGAGGTCTGGTTCTGGTCTGGTTCCTGCGGTGGGGTCCGTGTAGCTCTCTGTATCTGCTGGACGCTGAAGTCACTCTAATAAGCTCCAAAATGTTCGTATCGGATCAAAACTTTCCCCCCGTTTCAGCAGAAAGCAACAGCTGGAAGCACTGTTGGCTTCTGGAAAATGTAGTCCTTTTGAGTGGCAATACTGTACTGTACAGTGTAGGCTTATTGAGAGAAAACCACAAAATGGTGGCGCCTGTCAGAAGTATTTTTATTTTTTATTAACTTTTTACAATACATTATCTAGTACTGTCCCAATCACATGAGTACCGGTAATATCAAAGTTGACAATCATGTGTCCTGTACATTTATTTATTTACTTCTCATGTTCAGTCTCACTTTGAAAAAGCTTAAAAGAGCGAGTTCAAGAAAGTCGAACCACAAAGTAGCGAGGGACTACTGTAACTCCGTCTTTTGTCATCTAGCTAATCGTAGTTGAGTATTCTGGCATGAAGCGCGGCGGGTGATACGCATTACTTCAAGGAGCCTTCAGCTGTTTGTGTTGTTTGTAGGAAACAGGTCTACAATAAAAAAGGTAGACACATTTGCTGGTTGGAGGCTTTGATGAAGACGTGGATGGACAGGATGATGGAGCGCAGCACGGCCGCCGGGAACACATGATGGCGTCTCTTCAAAGAGCTGCTCTGTGCTTTGTTGTGAGCCATGTGTTGTGCACACTGACCCATTGTCTCCAGCAAAGGCAGGGAAGGAGGCCTACAGCAGACCTGACCACAGCCCTTTACTGTATCTGGGAATGTGTGTGTGTGTGTGTGTTTAGTCGCAACGACACAGACAGAGAAGAATCCCCTGATTATGGGTTGTGGGTTTGTAAAAGCGACTTAAAGCTAGCTGCCTGCCTGTGGTTTGCTGCATGTCAGGACGGTCTTTAACTGCACTTTATAAATAATAACTTTAAACAAAATGGCTTAATGTTTTTTTGTTTTAACGCAACAATAAGGAAATAAATAAGAGAACTTCCTTCACATTGTTGCAGCGTCATAATTTTTGCAGTTTCATCATTCATAAATGTTCAAGACAAAAAACAACTGGACTTTATTTGTAACAGAAAACGTTTTGCTTCTCATCCGAGGAGCTTTCTCAATTCAAATTCAATTCAGTTTATTTACATATCTCCAAATCACAACAAAGTTGTGTCAGGGCATTTTACAGGAACATTCATATACTTTGTACATAGAAAAGCCAATTAGTAAAGTTTTTTGTAATCTAAGGAAGCACAGAATGGCAGGTCCAGATGTAGTTGCAGGTGTACCTGAAAGACAAAAATACATGTCAAGGATAGAAAAAATAGGGTCACCCAAGGCAGACAGGTCCTAGGTGAGGGACCAGACAAAGTGCAGCCCAAAAACCCCTTATGATGAGTACAATTAATGGATACAATGTTCCCTCGCCCGGACGCGGGTCACCGGGGCCCCACTCTGACCCCTCCCTAGGCTGCCACCTTACCGTGGTGGAGGGGTTTGAGTGTCCCAATGATCCTAGGAGCTATGCTGTCAGGGGCTTCATGCCCCTAGAAGGGTCACCCAAGGCAGACAGGTCCTAGGTGAGGGACCAGACAAAGTGCAGCCCAAAAACCCCTTATGATGAGTACAATTAATGGATACAATGTTCCCTCGCCCGGACGCGGGTCACCGGGGCCCCACTCTGGAGCCAGGCCCGGAGGTGGGGCACGTTGGCGAGCGCCTGGTGGCCGGGCTTTTACCCATGGAGCTCGGCCGGGCACAGCCCGAAGAGGAGACGTGGGTCCCCCTTCCCATGGGCTCACCACCTATGGGAGGGGCCAAAGGGGTCGGGTGCAATGTGGGATGGGTGGTGGCCGAGGGCGGGGACCCTGGCGGTCTGATCCTCGGCTACAGAAGCTGGCCATTGGGACATGGAATGTCACCTCTCTGGTGGGGAAGGAGCCTGAGCTAGTGTGTGAGGTTGAGAGGTTCCGGCTAGAAATAGTCGGACTCACCTCAACGCATGGCTCTGGCTCTGGAACCAGTTTCCTTGAGAGGGGTTGGACACTCTTCCACTCTGGAGTTGCCCCTGGTGAGAGGCGCCGAGCAGGAGTGGGCATACTTGTTGCCCCCCATCTTGGTGCCTGTACGTTGGGGTTCACCCCGGTGAACGAGAGGGTAGCCTCCCTTCGCCTACGTGTGGGGGGACGGGCTCTGACTGTTGTTTGTGCCTATGCGCCAAACGGCAGCGCAGATTACCCACCCTTTTTGGAGTCCTTGGAGGGGGTATTGGAGAGTGCACCTCCTGGGGACTCCCTTGTTCTACTGGGGGACTTCAACGCTCACGTGGGCAATGACAGTGAGACCTGGAGGGGTGTGGTTGGGAGGAACGGCCCCCCTGATCTGAACCCGAGTGGTGTTCTGTTATTGGACTTCTGTGCTCGTCATGGATTGTCCATAACGAACACCATGTTCAGGCATAAGGGTGTACATATGTGCTCTTGGCACCAGGACACCCTAGGTCGCAGTTCGATGATCGACTTTGTTGTCGTCTCATCTGATCTGCGGCCGCATGTCCTGGACACTCGGGTGAAGAGAGGGGCGGAGCTGTCCACTGACCACTACCTGGTGGTGAGTTGGCTCCGATGGTGGGGGAGGATGCCGGTCAGACCTGGCAGACCCAAACGTATTGTGAGGGTCTGCTGGGAACGTCTGGCAGAGTCTCCCGTAAGACGGAGCTTTAACTCCCACCTCCGGGAGAGCTTTGAACACGTTCCGAGGGAGGCGGGGGACATTGAGCCCGAGTGGGCCATGTTCCGCGCCTCTATTGTCGAGGTAGCTTATCAGAGTTGTGGCCGCAAGGTTGTTGGTGCCTGTCGTGGTGGCAACCCTCGAACCCGGTGGTGGACACCGGCGGTGAGGGATGCTGTCATGCTGAAGAAGGAGTCCTATTGGGCCTTTTTGGCCTGTGGGACCCCGGAAGCAGCAGATAGGTACCGACAGTCCAAGCGGCATGCGGCTCGGGTGGTTGCTGAGGCAAAAACTCGGGCGTGGGAGGAGTTCGGAGAGGCCATGGAGAATGACTTCCGTACGGCTTCGAGGCGATTCTGGTCCACCATCCGGCGTCTCAGGGGGGGAAAGCGGTACGCGACCAACACCATTTATGGTGGGGATGGCGTGCTGTTGACCTCAACTCGGGATGTTGTGAGTCGGTGGGCGGAATACTTCGAAGACCTCCTCAATCCTACTGGCACGTCTTCCACTGAGGAAGCGGAGCCTGGGGACTTTGGGTCGGGCTCTCCAATCTCTGGTGCTGAGGTCACCGAGGTGGTTAAAAAGCTCCGCGGTGGCAGGGCTCCGGGGGTGGATGAGATTCGCCCTGAGTTCCTTAGGGCTCTGGATGTTGTGGGGTTGTGTTGGCTTACGCGACTCTGCAATATCGCGTGGACATCGGGGGCAGTTCCCTTGGATTGGCAGACTGGGGTGGTGGTTCCCCTATTCAAAAAGGGGGACCGTAGGGTGTGTTCCAACTATAGGGGGATCACACTCTTAAGCCTCCCTGGTAAGGTCTATTCAGGGGTTCTGGAGAGGAGGGTCCGTCGGATAGTCGAACCTCGGATTCAGGAGGAGCAATGTGGTTTTCGTGCTGGTCGTGGAACACTGGACCAGCTCTACACCCTCAGCAGGGTCCTGGAGGGTGCGTGGGAGTTTGCCCAACCAGTTTACATGTGCTTTGTGGACTTGGAAAAGGCATTTGACCGCGTCCCTCGGGGGTTCTGTGGGGGGTACTCCGGGAGTATGGGGTACCAGGCCCATTGATATGGGCTGTTAGGTCCCTGTACGACCGGTGTCAGAGCTTGGTCCGCATTGCCGGCAGTAAGTCAGGCTCGTTTCCAGTGAGAGTTGGACTCCGCCAAGGTTGCCCTTTGTCACCGATTCTGTTCATAACTTTTATGGACAGAATTTCTAGGCGCAGCCAAGGTGTTGAGAGGATCCGTTTTGGTGGCCTTAGAATCACTTCTCTGTTTTTTGCAGATGATGTGGTCCTATTGGCTTCATCAGATCGTGATCTACAGCTTTCGCTGGAGCGGTTTGCAGCCGAGTGTGATGCGGCCGGGATGAGGATCAGTTCCTCCAAATCCGAGGCCATGGTCTTGAGCCGGAAAAGGGTAGCATGCCCTCTCCGGGTCGGGGAGGAGGTCCTGCCCCAAGTGGAGGAGTTTAAGTATCTCGGTCTTGTTCACGAATGAGGGAAAACTGGAGCGTGAGATCGATAGGCGGATAGGTGCAGCATCCGCAGTGAAGCGGGCGCTGTACCGGTCTGTCGTGGTGAAGAGAGAGCTGAGTCAAAAGGCAAAGCTCTCAATTTACTGATCGATCTACGTTCCCACCCTCATCTATGGTCATGAGCTTTGGGTTGTGACCGAAAGAACGAGATCTCGGATACAAGCGGCTGAAATGAGTTTTCTCCGCAGGGTGTCTGGACTCTCCCTTAGAGATAGGGTGAGAAGCTCAGTCATCCGGGAGGGACTCGGAGTAGAGCCGCTGCTTCTCCACATCGAGAGGAGCCAGTTGAGGTGGCTCGGGCATCTGGTTAGGATGCCTCCTGGACGCCTCCCTGGTGAGGTGTTCCGGGCATGTCCCACCGGGAGGAGACCCAGAGGAAGACCCAGGACACGCTGGAGGGACTATGTTTCTCGGCTGGCCTGGGAACGCCTTGGGATTCCCCCAGAGGAGCTGCTCCAAGTGGCTGGGGAGAGGGAAGTCTGGGCCTCCCTACTTAGGCTGCTACCCCCGCGACCCGACCCCGGATAAGCGGACGAAAATGGATGGATGGATGGATAGAAAAAATAATTATAAATACAGAACTGGTTGAGCAGAGTAAGTAGACAGTAGTATAGTGGAAAGATGTGGTCAGTTTGTCCTCCAGCAGTCTAAAGGCTGCAGTATAGCTCTGCGTTGTGCCGAACGCCGCTCGACGCGCGCGTGCTGCACGCAGGCAGTTCACAGTATAGCTCAGCGTGAGGCTCCAGCGTTTTCGCTCTAAATTCTTGACGTCATTTGACCAACAGCAGGGCGGAGCGTTTATCTACGGGACAAATTGAGGTCGCTGATTGGTCATTTGCTGACACGCCTACTGAATTGATTGACAGGTCGGGTGGGGGGAAAAAAGGCACGGGCTGCGCAGCGTTGTTCTGTGTTTATATGTTAATAAAACGTTCTAAAAAATAAAATAAAAACAGGGAGCGCTGGTCCAGCACACCAGAACACCAGGAAATCTGTCGAGCCTCGCGCAGCCACGT
Source organism: Garcialebias charrua (assembly GCA_038048925.1). NCBI lineage: Eukaryota > Metazoa > Chordata > Actinopteri > Cyprinodontiformes > Rivulidae > Garcialebias > Garcialebias charrua. The sequence goes on along the minus strand of JBBPBX010025089.1, from coordinate 25,502 downwards.
TGGACATGAGTTTAATTTGCTCGTGACAAATTCATTCATTTCTCTTCATTTCAGTCATGGAGTACCTTTACCCCATCTCGGCCCCTAAAATATGGAACAGTAAGTTCTGTAATATAAGATGGAGCTAGGTTGTTGGATTTTGAATTCAGTTCTGAATTTGTCAGGGAGCCAGTGGAGAGAAGCTAAAGTTCAAGAGAGTGTGGGGTTCGAGTTGTACAGCGGAGCTAAGCTAGATACATATGCAGATTGCCCTATCAATCATCACAATAGGGGTTCGTTAAAGTGTGGGTGACATCGTCTTTTAACTTTGCATATAGTGACACAACATAAATATATTGTATCATTCAACTATGTTCGTTTGTGCAAACAGTGGCAGGTCTTCCGACTTGGGACCCGAAGGACGCGGGTTCGCGCCCCGGCCACTACACACCTTGGGGTGTCTATGAGTGCACACCTAATTCTCCAGCTCCCCGGGCGCTTTCTATGGCTGCTCACTGCACCACCTGGTGGTGGTTGGGTTAAATGCAGAGATGAATTTCGTCTGTGTATGGGAAACATACACAGATGACAAAAAAAGGACATTATTAAAATGATGTACAGTATTAATGAAAATTCCTTTCAAAGTGAGTTTAAAATTAAAAACCGTGTTTCTTCACGGGGCATCCGACTACACGCAAATGCAACATCTGTGACAAAGAATGAAGAACGTCTTCAGCACGCCCCTTTTCCATTTTCATGGCGGACAATAAATAAGTAATCTAAGATGAAGATTTGAGCTATTTGTCTTCAGTTTGGGAAGCAGAAAGTTAGATGAACAAGAAAAAGCAGGTTCTAATTTAGATCTGCATCCGTATTTATTTGAGTCTTACCTTTTCAGGAAGCGAGGGAGCTCTGAGAGGGGCCAGCTTTATTTATTCCATTCTTGATGAATGTCTTACATCTTTTGGGAAAGTGAAAAGGCTCACTTGTTCACAGATGATATTAGAACACCCAAATGCGACACAACGTACCGGCATTTTTCAAATTATACATAAAAACAAAAAACAAAAAAGGCGATCTGGCAGAGAATTGAATATGCGTTATCATGGCAAACGCAGACTGAGGTTCTTCATCCTACGTCACAGATGTTGCATTCGCGTGTAGTCAAATGTCCCGTGAAGAAACACGGTTTTTAATTTTAAACTCACTTTGAAAGGAATTTCCATTAATATATCATTTTGGTAGCCTGGTTTAAACCAGACCCTTGTCCTTCACTTCGCTTTGGACTAGGGTCTGGCATCTCTGCCATAGACAACGATTTCTCCTGGAGATTTTTGAATGGACCAATCAGAGAACAGGAGGCAGAGTTTTGTTAGTTTAGCCTGACGAGGTCCAGGCTATCAGATAAATTGCTCAGAAACCACTCGGTGGATATTTTTTCTGCCACCAGTGTGTAATTATATGTCTTTAATTTACTGACTGTTGGCCTAGATGAAACATTTGAGATAAAATTCGATTTTTTATCATTTATTTTCGTAGCGCACCCGAGGCTGTTTGGAAAATATCAAACCGAAACTATTTAATATCCAGCAGATTTGACCATTTCGTGAATTGATTTAGGAACTGTTAAGCTCAGGAACACTTCTGATATAACGTCAGCGGTGAAATATATTTTTTCTCAGCAGAGAAATAATAGTTTTTTACCTTGTTTTGATGAAAATTCGTTCGTGGCGGCAGCCATTTTGAATGACGACGTCAGTCGACATCGTTCAAAACTCCGCCTTCTGCTCTCTGATTGCTCAGGAACACTTCTGATATAACGTCAGCTATGAAATATATTTTTTCTCAGCAGAGAAATAATAGTTTTTTACCTTGTTTTATTGAAAATTCCTTCGTGGCGGCAGCCATTTTGAATGACGACGTCAGTCGACGTCGTTCAAAACTCCGCCTTCTGCTCTCTGATTGGTCCGAACAAAAATCTACCGGAGAAATCCTTGTGGGTGGGTGCAGTCCCAGACTGTGCAGTGAAGGGAAATGAGAATTGAGCGGAGCTGTGCAGGAAGGCGAGGGCCAGGCTATCATTTTGGTTGCTAAACGAACATAGTTGAATGATACAAGATATATATGTTGTGTCACTATATGCAAAGTTCAAAGATGATGTCACAGACACTTTAAGGTCTTGGTTTGTCTCGCACTGGAATTGGGAGACATGGATGAAGTTCCTGACAAGTGTGAAAATGACTAAAGCTGCGTTATCTGAGACCTCCTCCTCTGTTTAAAGATGGCTTGTACGTTGGTTTAGTTGTTTTCACGTCTTTAAATGCGCCCTGAGAGCTTCAACAAGCATTTAGCTTAAGTGCAGCCGCTGATTGATTTCCCTACTCGTCTGAAGAGTCTTAATTATTAAACGTGCGCACATTTTCACCCCTTTAACGAGCCTTAGTGCCAAATCTGTTTTCTTGTCTGTTTATTTCAGGCGCACCCAGGCATGCTTCATTTTCCCAGCATTCACGGCATTTTAGCAGTCAGAAAAGTGGGCAGCTTTTCTCTGAAAATGAAGTTTTCGTATTCCCTCTCATCTGTTGAACGACGCTCGTCTCCAAAGCCGCCGAGCGGAGACAATGATTTGCCTCGGGGCGAGTCGGCAAGCTGCGCTTCTGCCCAGTCGCAGCGTGTGGAAGTTGTAATTAAAGACCCGAGAAGAGGAAGAAAGAATGAAAATTCAGTCCGTACTCTCAACTAAAGCGAGCTCTGCAGTGCATTCAGTCAAGTTAGGGTGGGAGATCCTAAAGTCCTACGCTACACTTGATCTTCTGAGGACACCAAGCTGCATACATTGTGTGTGTGCTCAAAGCTCCTGTGTGTTTGTGCGTCTGCGCTCAGCGTGCAGGACTTGTCAGTGTTTTGTGTTTCATTAAGCACAGTTCTGTCCGTCCATGTTGGAGCACAGTGAACAGTTTTATAGGGTTCTGAACTGATTTTTGGGGGGGGGGGGTCCAGGGTTTTGTCTTTCTTGTCTCTATAGCTTTAAGCACGTATGATTTGAGAGCAAGTTTTTTTAATTTTAATGAGCTGATTGTTTGGAGAAACACCTGAAGGAACTCCCCCTTTTAAGTTAAGTTTAAATTGTGTAAACTATGGCAGATAGTGCGCATTTATTTAACACACATTTATTCACAGCTTTTTAAACAGCACAAAATGTAACTGTTAATTTTTTTTTTTTATATAAGTAACATGTAAAATTCTGTGCATTTTTTACAAAGAAAATACAATCCATCCATTATCTTTACCCGCTTCTTCCTGTTCGGGTCACAGGGGTCACTGGTGCCCATGTCCAGCCATCACTGCGTGAGAGCCGGGGGACACCCTGGACAGGTCTCCAGTCCATCACAGAGACACATGGAGACAAACAACCATTCACAATTTAGAGTTACCAATCAGTCTAACATGCATGTTTTTAGTCTGTGGTAGGAAACTGGAGTGCCTGGAGAAAACCCATGCATGCACAGAGAGAACATGCAAACTCCACCCAGAAAGACCTTCAGCCGGGATTTGATCCAGCAACCTCACTGAGAGGCAACAGCTCTAACAACTGATCCACCGTGCTGCCCTAGAAATTTCAATATAGAATAAAATCTATAA
>JBBPBX010025089.1:10574-21770 GCA_038048925.1 Garcialebias charrua | reverse complement strand
GGAACTAGTCGTAGTTGTGACATATTCTGTATCTGTTAAAAACACAATTAAAAGCTTCTTTAAAGGCATGTTTGCAAAGAAGCAAAAAATTAACACAAATAAATATAATTGCAGTAAGGAATCAAATTGTCATTTCATGACATAAACAGATTATAAAAAACATCGCAGTGAGTCATTTACTGGTAGCTGACTAAAGCTTAAGGACCAAGGTTAAGATAAATTAAAACCTCTTACACTTCCACCATGAAACATGAACAATGATGTTTATTTTTTCTTTTAGCAAAATATCTCGTGATAGCTTATCAATCTTAGCAAATGTTAAAATGATTTTAACTCGATCGGTTCTACCAATATTGACAGAGTATATGCAGGGTCTTGAAAGTTATTAAAAGTTGATAAATCAATTTTGGGAAAATTAAGGATCTTGAAAAGTATTAAAAAGTCTTGAAAGTGATTTGATGAGGTATTATTTTTTTGCTGTTATTCTAGCTTTAAATAATTTGACAGCAAAAAGTATGTATGACTAATATTTGTTTTCCTCACCGCGGATGATTCGGAAACCGCTTCGCACAAATTTAGAGTGTCAGGTTACAACAGCCTTTACGGCTAGGCCTATCTTGTGCACATGCAGGCCGGTTTATCTCCAAGTTGAGCTTGTGTGTTTGAGTAAGTTGCTTGGAGACCGTGAGAACAAAGTCAACTTTATTGTCAGAACTGCAATATGTACAGGACATACACAGGATTGAAATTGACTTTCTCTCAGTCTCTCAGTGCAACAGTAACCATTTAAACACTGAAACATTTAATAAACATAAGCATAAAATAGTAAAAGTGTAACACTGTCCTGAGTTTTTGCATAGTAGTATAAAAGTATGAAAATTTACACCAACACTAAAACACTAAACATTTAATGAACATAAGCATAAAATGAAATAATAAAAGTGTAATACTGTCCTGAGTTTTTGCATAGTAGTATAAAAGTATGAAAATTTACACCAACACTAAAACACTAAACATTTAATGAACATAAGCATAAAATGAAATAATAAAAGTGTAATACTGTCCTGAGTTTTTGCATAGTAGTATAAAAAGTATAAAAAGTATATCTATAAAATAAACTGAAGGTTCTAGCATTGACATTTGCAAAGAGTGGCAAAGCAGCATATGAGTTAATGTACACAGTATATGTATGAGGTAGTTGATGTTGGTATAGAGGCAAAGTGGCTGGAGATGCCTGATTTTCAAGAATGGCTGAGGCCTGTCGCCGAGAATAACCGTGTTTATTTCTTATTCGCCATTGTTCAACCAAGTTACTTTAAAATAGCTACGAGTCTTGTTGTAACCTAAGCTATATTTTCTTAAACCTAGTCGTGGTTCAGTTTCTTCTTTTGAACTTTTTTCTTTCCACTGTATCTCAGTTCTGTTGTAGGTTTGAGATTCACAGATTTACAGTAATTGAAAACAACAGCAGTTTTGTAAATCAAAGATTTGTTGCTTAATAAAACAAAGTGACGATAAGGTCTTGAATTTATTTTGGAAGGTCTTTAAAAAGTCTTGAAAAGGTATTGAAATTAACTTCATTATTCCTGCATATACCCTGATTGAGCTAAAAATAGTTATGGTTGTAGCTGTGAGTCATCTCCAACATGCTCTGAGCTCTAACAGATTGAACTAGAGAAATTTCATTTCTTGTGAAAATGCTGTGCGACTGCTTTTTGCAGAAGGACTTGCTGAGAAACAGCTGAAATTAACAAAAAAAAAAACACGCTGAAATGTAGCTGAAATGAAAGAACAAGCCTAAATTAGCAGAAGAAAGCAGAAAGAACACCTATTTGCTGAATTAGTTTTAAATGAGCAGAAATTTGCACAAAAATTAGGAAATTAACAAAAAAAAAACAAGCTAAAATTAGAAAAAGTACGGTAGCTGAAAATTAGCTAAAAAAAAAAAAAAGAAAGAAGTTTAAGCTACCAGAAGGAAACGGAAAGAACTCAAATGAACTAGAAAGAAAAAGTGGAGTTTGCTGAAAAAGCTAAAATTACCTTCAAAAGAGCTAAATAGTAGCTGAAAGCGCAGAAGAAGCTGAAACTAGCAGAAAAAAGACTGAAAGAAGCATAACAAGCTGATCTTAGCATAAATAATTAATCAGCCTGAAAAATAGCAGAAATTAACATGAAAAACTTGAATTTATCTGAAGACAGCTAAAATTTGCTAAAAAAGTAGCTGAAAAGTTCAAACAAGCTTAAATTAGCAGAAGTCAACAGAAAGAATTGCCCAATTAAGCTTAAAGAAGCAGAATTGAGCAAAAATAAGTTATCTGAATATGTTTTCAATCATTCAACCTTTATTATATATATACAGTATATACTGTATATATATAGCTATATAAATAGCTATAGAATATAGCTGACGTTGGCAATAAAAAAACAGCTGAAATGTAGCTAAAAATAAGCAAAAATAAGCTTAAATTACCATAGGGGAGTGGAGAGAGCACATTTTTGCAGAACTAAGGTGAAAAATGTTTAAATGAGTGCAAAAAATTATGGAATTAGATAAAATTAGCATTAAAAACTTCTAAATGGTAGCTGAAATAGCAGAAATAAGCTGAAAGGAGCATAACAAGCTGGAGTTTACCAGAAAGAAGTTATAAGAAGCACAAAAATGTAGTAGTTGGCAGAAAGAATCTGAAAGGAGCACAAAACAGCTGAAATTAGCTGAAAGTGGCTGAAAAAAGTTGAACTTTTCACAAGGAAGCTGAAAGAAGCTGAAGAAGAACAAAAAGTGAAAGGAGCAGTAAAAGGTTATAAACACATCTAAAGACTTGAAGGATGTAAAATGAGCTCAATTCATTTCTATGTGGAAAAAAAAGGCAGAAAAGGCTAAATGTTTCAAAAAGCTAAAGCTGCACCAATACCAAAAGTCATAGCAGGATTGTCCTGAAAGAGCTGAACGTTTTGATGTATGATTTGTTGAAATAGCGCAAATATTGTGTAACGGGAAAGATGCTGTAAAAACGTACAGAAGAAAAATGTATCTCAACAGAGCGAATGCTTCACGAACGTTCCCACATTTATTTTTGGACTTTGTCCCAAAAGGCAGCAGGTGATATGATATATGACATTTCTTCATGGAATGCTCATTTATTCAGATTAATCAGCTGTTTTATCTCACAGGAAGTGACGGTGCCGTTCAGCGACGCGTGTTTCACGACATGCGTCTGTTTCTCTGTTCACAGTTATGGTGTTCTGCTGTGGGAGCTGCTGACGGGAGAGGTCCCCTACAGGGGGATCGACGGTCTCGCTGTCGCCTACGGTGTCGCCGTCAACAAGCTCACCCTGCCCATCCCGTCCACGTGTCCTGAGCCGTTTGCTCAGCTCATGTCAGGTGGGGGGTCAAACGCCGTCTGTTGGGTTCAGTATGAACTCTGTTTTCACAAAGCTTGGATCCTGTTCACATGAACACAGAGAGTCCTGGACCTGCTTTATGTTCATGTTCTCGCATCAGCCTGCACATCAGCTTGTCATATTTAGTTGGATTAAAAACACTAAAATAAATGCTCCAAACCACCGGTGGCCACCTCAGTGGATTAATTAATGAATACATTTGTTTTTGATCTGCTTACTATGCTCAAAGTTTTGTGGCAAATTATGCAAAACTCCCCGAAGCAAGTTAATTAAGCGGAACAGTTGGAGTAAAGGGATCAGCTTGTCTGTGCAATCTGCTGGCGTGAAATGTCTGAAACACGTGTAAATAAAACCGACTGGCATCGCAGGATATTCATTAAATCTCACTGAACAGAGAAACATCCATCTGAGGTGTCATCTGGCCTGACGGAGGCCTTGAAATCAGGCTCCACAGTAGAGACGTTGTACCCAAGCAGATTCTGATCCACTAAAGACCAAACGACCAGTTTGCTTCAGCTGCATGCTGACTGAAGATCAATATTTCCATGCTCTGAATCCCATCCAGTGTGCTGTGTTTTTGACAGAGTGCTGGGACCAGGACCCTCATCGAAGACCCAACTTTGACTCCATCCTGGCCCAGCTGACCGCCCTGGAGCAGCAAGTGAAGGAAGAGATGCCTCAGGACTCGTTCCACTCCCTGCAGGAGGACTGGAAGCTGGAGATTCAGGACATGTTCGACGAACTGCGGGCCAAAGAGAAAGTAAGGGCCGGCTAAGGTTTAGTTAGTTAACTTGACCTATCAGAAACATTTTGGCTCCTGTTTAGCCTCTCATACTTCTGCTCCTCATATCAAGGAGACTTTGTCATTCACATCACATGTGGTACATGAAGGTGGTAGGGGAGGGCGATATGGCTCAAAAATTATATTGTGATATTTCAGAGCATTATCACGATAACGATAAATTTCGTGATATAACAAAAAAAACAACCAGAAATCAAATTTATTTATTTGACAAAATTAACTTAACATGTTGCTTTGCAGTATTATATAAAATTTTAAAAAACAACAAGGGGTAATTTTACTGAAATTACTTTATTTAGTAAAGTATTCAGTCTCCAAGTATAAAAATAAAAAATAAAAATGATCTGTTATTTAGATTGAAAAAGTCTGCACAAAATATAGATCAACAAAATCCACCACAAAAACTAAAGTGCAGGTGTAGTTTCCCAAAACAACTAAATAAAATGAAGCTTAAGATCTGTTGAGCATAAATGAAACCTACAACAAAATATATGTTGCCTTTAAATGAGCTATAACTTCCAGAACTTGTAACAAGGTGATCAGCTGACCCTGAAGCTTGTTGGTGTTTCAGCTTCATCTATTCATGCAGGAATGATTCATTTTCTGACTGATCTGTCTCTGATCACCTGCCTCTTGGTCCGTGGACCGCGCGTGTTTGTAACGACAGTTTAGAGCGAGGGAGACGCAGCACCGGCTGCTCAGAGCGGGGTGGGGGGGGGGAGACATTTGAGCTGTCTGTACCTGCAGTTTAGAGCAGGGGGGAGAGAAGCTGAGACGCGCATTGTTTGTTTTTAGCATTTTAGCTAGCTAGTATTGCACGTAACTAATTAGCGTTACACCAGTACAGACTGGGTGGGGGTGCACAGTTCGGTTTGGTCTTTTGAAGCGCTTGGTTGTTAAGGGGGCGGGGCGACCTGGCGTATTACGTCATGAAATTAGCATATCATGATATAACTTTTTTGCCCGGGCAAGCTTTTTTTTACCGGTATTACCGGGAACGATATATGGCCCAGCCCTATGAGGTGGAATGAAATTGTGAACTCAGAGTCCCAGTTACACACAAAAATAGCAAAAATATAAAGTATTAAAAGAAACAGTATACAAGGATCTAAGATATACACTAAACAATATAATATGTTGTATTAAACAGCAGCCTGAACATGAGTCTGTTGTGAGCAGATGGTTATGAATTACCTAGGGATGCTAAAATCAGACGGGAACAACGCAAACATTTTATTAATGATGTTATGGTGATGCATTCAGTAACCAAAATCCAAATGCTGTGCTAAAAATTAAGTCATTGATAGAAAATGTGTAATCCATTCATGGTTTGAAAGGTGAACCAGTCAGTTCAGTTTATATGGCACCAGTTTACCACAGAGTGCTAAACCCCACACACAACATTTAGTACAACAATGCTGTTTTGAATGCATGCATGCAGGCTGCAGCATTGGACATTCCATGTCTGACTCCTGTTGGCGTCTCCCAAAGCAGGATATCATTAATGGCCTCACGGTGCTACCGCAGCTCTCTTGGTGTATCTGGGTCAGTGACAGCAAAATAAACAAAACAGAAACTGGGTAGAGTTGATAAAATATATATTGTAAAAATCTTGAACAAATTGTTGCACTGAAAACAAAGCGTCATTTTCAGCTGCCTGATCTGAAGGGTCTGGTGTGCAAGAGGGTCCTCACAAGACTCCAGTGCCTTGTTTTCATATTTTTAGTTGTCAAAATAAATATGTTATGGATTAACAAAACTGAAATCTGGAGGATTGTTTTGTTCTTGTTTCTTTATTTCTTTACTAAAGGCCTTTAAATAGTAAAATAAATAAATATTTTTATTTCAGACTGTAAATGACTGACTACCGTACCGGTAGTTTATTGTGGAAAAATACATAAAAATATAGTATTTTTAAGCAGTTAAATAAGGTGATCCATTTTTCCCTCTAAGGAACTTGAATGGTCATAAAGTTAAAGGACAATACAGTAGTTCCTCGTTTATCACAGGGGATCCGTACCCTGAAGCCCCGCGATAAGTGAAAAACTGTGAAGTAGGAATAGTACAAGTACCGTATTTTTCACACTATAAGTCGCGGTTTTTCGCACAATTTACATATCCTGCAACTTAAACACCGAAGCAACTTATTTATGGATTTTTCAATATTTATACTGTAAACCAATTTTTGGCTGAGATCTGATGTTTTCATTCATTTTGACTGAAATATTGAACACTAACATTTTCCGTCACAAATGGAACTCGTATCATGCAGTAGGTAAAAGTGGCTATTAATGACACAATCTGCTTGTCTGCTTGCCATACAATGCCTCCATCGTCTGCCTGGAGCAACTGTCAAATCAGATTTATTTCACTGCGCCGCCCCAGTGAAATGCAGCTGATTTGACTGTCAATGTGCATTTATTAAGTAAAAGTTAGACTGAGACACACCTTTACTATAATTTCAAGCAAACAAATAATTATTTTTAAATGTTAATCTTGTTTAATTCTTGTTAAAGTCCTCCCATGCATGCTCCCGTGGCCGCCATTTGGCAGCCAATCGATTTTTGGCACAACATCGGCCCACATTTCCGGATTGCAGCAGCGACGCGTAATAGATGTGATATATACAGCAAAGTGACGTATTTATGCATTTTTCCACTTTATTAGACCTATTTGGACTGATGCGACTTATAGGGCGGTGCAACGTGTATGGCATAAAATACGGTACTAAGAATTCAGTGAGACTGCAACTCTTTTTCACAGTTTGATTAGCTTGTCAGCCCAGTGAGATACTGATAGTGAATTCTTAAGTTTCTAATCAAGCACCCTGCTATTCGTAAGATCAAACTCTCCGATGATGTGCAGTGCAGAAATCATCAGCAGAGGCCTAAAGCGATGAGCTCTATGACTGGTCTTAATGGGGGTCTGCATGTCTGTGCTCCTCAGAGTGGTTGCTCTCGTCCAACACAGCCAAACTAAAAGACGAGCATCTCCATGTACAGTATTATCAGAACCACTATTAAAAAACACGACCTGAACTCGTTTGGGTCTCAAAGTTTGTAATATAAATCTTAAAGTACGTAATATAAATATTAAAGTACGTAATATAAATATTAAAGTGCGTAATATAAATCTTAAAGTACGTAATATAAATTTTAAAGTGCGTAATATAAATCTTAAAGTACGTAATATAAATCTTAAAGTACGTAATATGAATCTTAAAGTGCATAATATGAATCTTAAAGCTCCACTGACATCATCTTTTAACTTTCCATAAAATGGCACAACATATATATATATTAAGATTGACCTCTGATCGTTTTTGCTAAAACAATGTGAAATTAATGAAAATTCCTCTCCAAAATAGTTTAAAATTAGCGCCGTTTTGTTACACGGTAAATTCGGGTTTTTCCGGTCACGTGATTGTGACGTCAGACACAGAGCTCTGCTCCAACGGCACATTTAATACAATGGAGAAAGATCCAAACACGTCCGTCGAATTTAGCCATTTAAAACTTTAGATTTGAGCGATTTGGCTTTAGTTCGTGAAGAAGAAGTTATTCATGAAGCGAACAGCAGATGTCAGCAAAGCCATCGTGATTCCTCTTACAGTGCTCTGTAAGAGGAATCACAATGGCTTTGCTGACATCTGCTGTTCGCTTTTTGAATGTGAAACCTCTCCTGAAAAAAAAGGCAGCACGGACAAAAGAAACCATGCTGTTTGATTTTTGATCACTCAAAATAACTTCTTCTTCACGAACTGGAGCCAAATCGCTAAAATCTAAAGTTTTAAATGGCTAAATTCGATGGATGCGTTTGTATCTTTATTCATTGTATTAAATGTGCCGTTGGAGCAGAGCTCTGTATGTAACGTCACAATCACGTGACCGGAAAAACCCGAATTTACCGTGTAAATAAACGGCGCTAATTTTAAACTATTTTGGAGAGGAATTTTCATTAATTTCACATTGTTTTAGCAAAAACGATCAGAGGTCAATCTTAATATATATATATATATATATATATGTTGTGCCATTTTATGGAAAGTTAAAAGATGATGTCAGTGGAGCTTTAAAGTACGTAATATGAATCTTAAAGTACATAATATAAATCTTAAAATACGTAATATAAATCTTAAAGTACGTAATATAAATCTTAAAGTACGTAATATAAATCTTAAAGTACGTAAAATAAATCTTAAGGTGCGTAATATAAATATTAAACTACGTAATATAAATATTAAAGTACGTAATGTAAATATTAAAGTACGTAATATAAATCTTGAAGTGCGTAATATAAATCTTAAAGTGCGTAATATAAATATTAAAGTACCGTATTTTCCGGTATATAGGTCACACCTATCTATCTATCTATCTATCTATCTATCTATCTATCTATCTATCTATCTATCTATCTATCTATCTATCTATCTATCTATCTATCTATCTATCTATCTAATATAAATCTTAAAGGTGCGTAATATAAATCTTAAAGTACGTAATATAAATATTAAACTACGTAATATAAATATTAAAGTACGTAATGTAAATATTAAAGTACGTAATATAAATCTTGAAGTGCGTAATATAAATCTTAAAGTGCGTAATATAAATCTTAAAGTGCGTAATATAAATATTAAAGTACCGTATTTTCCGGTATATAGGTCACACCTTTTTATGGTTTTTTCAAGGCCTGCGACCTATACACCGGTGCGACCTATATATGGCTTGTTATCACTTTCGGCGAAATAAATTTTTAAATCCAGCTCATTTCACAATTACGTTCATTTATTAAGGAAAAGTTCAGCTCAGACACATATTTGCTATAATTTTTATCAAACAAATAATTGTTTTTAAGTGTTAATCTTCTTAAAAGCCTTGCTGTGCGCTCCTGTGGCAGACATTTGCAGCAGAGCTAAACGTAGGTGCGACCTATACACCGGTGCGACCTATCTAAGGATTTTTTCAATCTATTGGTGATAATTGGACAATGCGACCTATACACCAGAACATACGGTATGTAATATGAATATTCAAGTGCGTAATATAAATCTTAAAGTACGTAATATGAATCTTAAAGTGCGTAATATAAATCTTAAAGTACATAATATAAATCTTAAAGTACGTAATATAAATATTAAAGTACGTAATATGAATCTTAAAGTATGTAGGGTAATATAAATATTAAACTATGTAATATAATATTAAAGTACGTAATATAAACCATAAAGTACGTAAAATAAATCTTAAAGTGTGTAATATAAATCTTAAAGTGCGTAATATAAATCTTAAAGTGCGTAATATAAATCTTAAAGTGCGTAATATAAATCTTAAAGTGCGTAATATAAATCTTAAAGTGCGTAATATAAATCTTAAGGTGCTTAATATAAATCTTAAAAGTGCGTAATATAAATCTTAAAGTATGTAATATAAATATTAAAGTACGTAATATAAATATTAAAGTACATAATGTAAATATTAAAGTACGTAATGTAAATATTAAAGTACGTAATATAAATCGTGAAGTGCGTAATATAAATCTTAAAGTACGTAATATAAGTCTTAAAGTACGTAATATGAATCTTAAAGTACGTAATATAAATCCTTAAGTACGTCATAAAAATCTTAAAGTATGTAATATAAATCAAAGTATGTAATATAAATCAAAGTACATAATATAAGTCTTAAAGTACATCATATACTGTAAATCTCAAAGTACGTAATATAAATCTTGAAGTGCGTAATATAAATCTTAAAATACGTAATATAAATATTAAAGTACGTAATATAAATATTAAAGTACGTAATGTAAATACTGTATTAAAGTACGTAATATAAATCTTGAAGTACGTAATATGAATCTTAAAGTACATAATGTAAATCCTTAAGTACGTCATAAAAATCTTAAAGTACGTAATATAAATTTCGTCTGTGTATGGAAACATACGCAGATGACAGGAATAGACATTATTATTATTATTATTATAAATCAAAGTATGTAATATAAATCAAAGTACATAATATAAGTCTTAAAGTACATCATATACTGTAAATCTAGTTATAGTTAAGTGCGTAATATAAATCTTAAAATACGTAATATAAATATTAAAGTACGTAATATAAATATTAAAGTACGTAATGTAAATACTGTATTAAAGTACGTAATATAAATCTTGAAGTGCGTAGTATAAATCTTAAAGTACGTAATATAAATCTTAAAGTACGTAATATGAATCTTAAAGTACGTAATATAAATCCTTAAGTACGTCATAAAAATCTTAAAGTACGTAATATAAATCAAAGTACATAATATAAGTCTTAAAGAACGTCATATACTGTACTGTAAATCTCAAAGTACGTAATATAAATCTTGAAGTGCGTAATATAAATCTTAAAGTATGTAATATAAATCCCAGGAGCAGAAACTAATTGTGCTTTTTGAACAGGTCCAAAACATCTACGGTACATGTCTCATATTCCCTCGGGATTACACTACAAATGTCTGTAATCCCAGTCATGCATGAGTAAGAGCTGGGAGTGACTCTCCATCCACCTGTCTTTACTCCTCCACCAGGAGCTGCGGTGCCGCGAGGAGGAGCTGAAGCGGGCGGCGCTGGAGCAGAAGTCCCACGAGGAGTTCCTGCGGCAGCGCGAGCAGCAGCTGGCCCAGTGGGAACAGGACGTGTTCGAGCGCGAGCTCAGCCTCCTCATCCTGCACCTGAACCAGAACCAGGAGAAGCCCAACGTCAAGAAGAGGAAGGGCACGTTCAAGAAGCACAAGCTCAAGGGCAAGAACGGCGAGAAGATCAGCATGCCCCAAGGTGCGTCACTCCACATTTAAACTTTAAGTAGAAAGCCAGCATCAAACCATAAAGCTAGAAGCTTTCAGTGTGATGGAGCCACCAATAAACTCTGAGCTCGGGCAGTTCAGGATCTGACTTTTTAGAGGTGCTAAGTCTCCAGTGAGCCATTGGCGTCAGAAGCATTTGTAAA